>CAVLGL010000086.1:21425785-21723285 GCA_963668995.1 Parnassius mnemosyne | reverse complement strand
TAACGAAGACAATCAATTTAAAGGAAGTAAAGTTAACATCATGGATGCACGTTAACATCACAAGAGCTACTCGTGATAATGCGGGCTAATAATCTTTTACTCACCAGATGCCGCTAGTTGACACTGAGGTGAAGGTTTTTGTTACACAATGTCATTTAATTTGAGAAGTTAGTTTTGTTTATTCGTTTCTAGAGTATTATATTAATACACAAAACAATGCCTCAGTGGTTTGTTCTTTAATTTTTTGCACATTTTAACTCTTTTTTTTAAAAAAATTCTAGTTTTATGAATATCTGTGGTTTGGTTTATTTATCATTAATCTAATTAATATAAAATATAACTAATAACACAAAAGGAAACATTAACCTTTACATTTTTCAAACAAATTAACTTACCCGCTATGAAATCTATCAAATATTACCCGTCATTTTAAGTAGCGCCGCCCTGGTGGCAGAAAAATTCGCGAATGCTCTCATTACTATCGTCCTCCATTCCGTTAGCCTATGTTACTGATTTCAATCATGTAACGCGCAATAATAAAATGGTTCTATAAAATATACGATTCATAGGACGCTTTTGTGATCTGTATTAAGCATTAATTTTAAAGAAATATAAAGAATATCTTTCGACTTTATTTGTTTGCAGAGTTGTACGCGAATCCAAGCTCTTCCACAATGTTAGTTTTTGATCAGATTTCACGTACCTTTCTTCATGTTATTAATAAGAGTTTGCAAACGATGCCTTAACGGCTTTGATGTGTACAGGCTGTTTAAACAAATAGCAAAATATATATTTCTGAAAAAAAAAATTATGTACTCAAATGATATTAAATGATTTGTTCTTATTTTTAGTTAATAGTTCTTCTTTCTTTTATAGATGAAATTAAAAAAAATATAATAAATTAGCGTGTAGTGGCGGTGTAAGGATATTAACTACTTACCTCATAATATCATCTTGTAGGTATGATACCTAAAACGCAACAGAGGGAGACTGGATCAGGAGATGGGCAGCAGCATCCATGTAAACCCACCTGACAAGCGTGAAAACTCTGGAAAATATGGGACAACCTATGATAGGGCCTATGTTTAGCATTAGACTTTAACGACCTTTATTATTTATATTTTTTTTCTATACAATAAAGTGTAAATTAATATACGTATACAAAATATAAATAAAGTTTACTAATATTATTAGTATATTTATTTAAAAGTAGTTATTATTGATATATAAATTTAAATTAAAAAAAAATAAGTAGTATGAAATGTAGTAGTGTTTAATAGTGTATACAGTATAGTGTTATAAATAAATGAAAACTGTTTAAGGTAGCATTTTCTGACAATGGAACTTAAACATAAAAACGCTAACAATTTGAGTCTTAGAAAGTTAGCCTAACTATGAGTGTCCTTCCAAAAAGATGAGTTCTCCCGCAGAGCATGTTGTTCAGCTCGGGAAGTCGCCAGCGTTTCTATTCTATTCTATTCTTTTATAAGACAGTAGTACGGAGCAAGCTTCAGCGGTATATAAAGAACAAGCTTATATATTGGTTAAATTCGGTTCGTTTCATTCGTTCTTCATAAAACGTTATTTTAAATCATTCGTTACGGATTTTTATGATTCTTTATTTTTATGCACTTCGATAAGACAAGTAATTTTTTCTTCATCGATATGAGAAGTTTCTGTAACTATATGGTTAGGTAACCAGTTAGTGTTCCTCAACGAAAATCAAATACAATACAAGAAATAGTAACGCTGTACTCTGGTCAAATTGAAAATTATTTGTTACTAAATTTTAATTATGAATCGCTGATTTTTTTTAAATAATAGACACGGACTATCTTACTCTTTACTTTGTGCTATCGGTATACGGATCACTCTATGTCAAGTGTATACCGCCGCTCGTGAACCACGCAACACCAGGGCTTGTAGGTTCGTGCGTTTAAAAAGGAATATACACATTTATAAAAGATGCCTAAATCGTATCGGTTCGGGTAAAGTGCTGGTGGTAGCCGATTCTACTTAGACGTCGCACGAGGAAGAAATATCCTGGCAGAAATACTTATTTATAATACTATTTCATCATTTCAATTGCAAGTCTAGTGCTGACCATAGGCAAAGACTGCTATTAAGTATGATCCTAATTTCCTAAACAGTCTGCATTCGTTGATCTATGCACACCTAATTAAGTCATAACTATACCTAGAGCCGTGGCGAAATTCTACACGTGGTAGAGCCATTCTGCAGCTATATTAGTAGTATAGTTGTAGCACGAATGGGTCGGCTCGACCGGGGAAGGACCACGCTCTAACAGAAAACCAGCGTAAAATAGCAGCTTAACGCTGCTGTGTTTCGTATGGTGAGTGTAGAGAATCGGTGACCCATTTTACTGGAAAAGAGGCATTCCATCTTAGTCCTCACGGGTGATGACAGCAACCATTTACCATCAGGTGGACTGTGAGTTCGTTTGTCACCCTATCCTATAAAATAAAAAATAAATCAACATTGTGATCACCAGTACAATACTCTGAATTATGTTTTTCCCAGTTCCCAGTCGGTTGTCGGTTTTTAAAACTCTATAGAACTTCAGACTTAAGTACCTGTTATTCTGCTGACATTAAAAAAAAATCAATTCAAAATTTAAACACGATGTATACAAAAATCTGAATGGATAATCCTTGTGCACAAACTGAAATAATAATACAGGCAGTGATCGACACGGGCCTTCAAAGTTCATCGCTCAATCAGCGAGGGCTCGCGGCGATGACGTCACCCCGCGTGACGCGACCCGCCTCGCCGCGAGATGGCGCTGTACGATCGTAACGAATACTTTACTTTGTACTGCACTGTGTGTGGTAATAATTTGAATTAATTTTTTAAGCATTAATATGATAATTTTCACGTTTTCAACGTAGAATTGAAATTGTATTAAGTAATATTATCTACAATAAAGGGTTTTAAAATGAATATGATACTTAACCTACCCTACCTACGATGTTTAATAATGGATAATTTTATGTAATGATAACTTTGAGACCCTGGTCGGAAAGAGGAAGTGCGAACAAGCCTTCAGCTCGAATTAGGATTAGAAAATCAGGCAAACGGGCAGTATAGAGGAAAATGGGAAATATGGGAGATGCATATATATACCTCGAAATGGGTATGCGTATGATAGAGACTGATAAAAGAGTGACTTATAAGCAGATTCGGACAAGCTTAGGCATCGGTATGAGTCAAGTGTACAAAATCCTCCATGAACATTTAGCGGTCAGGAAGCTTTGTGCCCGGTGGATACCTCATAGTTTGACAGAGGACCAAAAACTCCATCGTGTTGATTGGTGTGTGGAAAACAAAGACAATTACGCAAAGAAATAAATAGCTATGCCTAATATAAATATTAAGTCGGGGAAAAAGTTTCTTCGTAAGTTGTTTTTATAAAGTTAAAGAAAAATCTCTTTAGTTGTACTGTTTGTATTTGGCTGGTTTTAATATCAATACATATAGGATATTAAGAAAAAGAAAAAAAGAAGTAAAAAAACACTTTCGCGCCATTTTTCAATTGTTTTTCTGTCCGCCAAAATGAGTGAACCTACGAAGAAATTCGACACATTCTGAGGTTTTATTACAAAAAAGGGAAAAAATGTGACTTAAGCCGCGAATAAATTTGTGATTTTTATGGACCTAATGCAGTGTCAGTAAGAGTGGTACAAAGTTGGTTCAAGTTCCAGCTCGCTCTGGTCGCCCTCATGCGGATAAATTCGATGCCATTTTCAAAAAAGTGGAGAAAGATCGGCATATTAGTAGTTACAACATAACCGAGAAATTGAGGATTGACCACAAAACAGTTTTGACCCATTTGATAAAGTGTGACTATACAAGAAAGCTCGATATTTGGGTACCACAAGAGCTCACTGAAAGAAACCTAATGAATCGTGTTCTCATTTGTGATTCTTTCTTGAAACGTAATAAAACCGAACAATTTTTGAGAAGATTGATCACTGGTGATGAACAGTGAATCACCTACGACAAGTGCGAAAAGGATCATAGTCAAAGGGTAGTGAAGTCAAGCGCCACAGACTAGCTAAACCTGGATTAACACGCAATAAGGTGATGCTGTTTGTATGGTGGGATTGGAAGTGCATCGTTTATTATGAGCTTTTACCGCCGGGCAAAACCATCAATTTGGACCTCTACTGCCAACAACTAATGATACTCAAACAAGAAATTGAGAATTATCATGGTAACGCCAAACCACACACATCTTTGGCCTCTTAGCACAAATTGAAAGAGCTTGGTTGGGAAGCGTTAATGCATCCACCATATAGTTCTGAACTTGCACCCTCAGATTTTCACCTGTTTCCGTCTCTTCAGAATTCTTTGGTACTGTTTGGTTAACATCAAGGGAGGACTGTCAAAATTACTTGTTGCATTTTTTATCAAAAATCCCAAGATTTCTACAGCAACGGGATTATGTCACTACCAACAAGATGGCAATAAGATAACGAACAAAATGGCACATATTATATATTATAATAAAATGTAGTTAAAGTTCGAAAAAAAGTCTTGAATTACAAATTCAAAAAAAAATATATAAAATACGAAGAAACTTTTTCCCCGACCTATTATTTTACAAAATGTTATACATAGTGTTAAATAATTTCTCGTCCATTAAAACGATAAAAAAAATTGTTTTTGGCATTTGTCATTAGTTTTGGTCTGAAACATAATAAGTGATTTTAATTATTTTATTACAACTGATCTTGTTTTAAAATGACAATTGCTATAAGACTGGCAGGCCTCTGAAATCTAAAACTGGACACCATGTGTGAACTACGTTTATTTTCTTTAACTTATTTTTAAGTCAGTGCTTGACTACCACTTCGTGGTAATTGCTGATGAACTTCTAGATCATTTAAGGTTTTAAAAGCAGTTGGAAAAATTAAGTCCTTCAGAAGCTGTTCAATTTCGTCCTCCATGGTGAGGCTACGAAGGCGTGGAGCAGAAGTATAGTAGTCTTGTTTTTCAAGAAAGGCGACAAAAATTACAGATCGTTTTCCGTTTAAACCGCGTCAACATGCTGTTTTTGAAAGTTATTTTGAATCGTCTCGACTTGACTCACGCAGACTTGACTACTTTATGCCTCCCGAACAAGCCAGTTTCCGAAAAGCTTTTATTATCATAGACCATACTTCAGACTTTTGCTGTTAATAAATAATTAAATGTTATCATTTTTTTTGTATTATTCTAAAATAAATAACTTCGAATTGGTTTTGGTGGTATTGTGAGGTCAATCCGTGGTACGTATTTATTAAATTGGCGTTGGTTTAACTTGACCTCAATACTTAAAAATGATAATGTTTGTAGCTTGAAATGAGTGTAAATATAATAAAGATAAGCTTTCAAGGAACTTCAAAATAAAAGGCAATATTACGAGCGGTATTTTGCTACTTGTCCGGTGGTTTACGAGTAGGTAGGTACATAGTATCTATACCTGGCATTTTCTATTTTCGACTTTAACGTCACCGTTGGAAATATAGTGCTGGATTATATTTTTTTGCTACCACCTACAATAATTGTAACTAGTTAATAACGAAATATAGGTACAACTCAGTTAAATATTTATCTTCAATCTGTACTGAGAAGCATGGAGTTGCGAAATATAGTCGTAGTATTTCTATGTATAGGATAATATTGAACAGACATGATTGTTTCACTGGCTGATCGTTTTATCGATTGGTAGGAAAAATCGTGCTTACAACCCTAAGGAGTACATAACATAAATCTTTTGTGGATAAGTCCTGCTTTTTTTTTTAAATTTTTAGTTCTTAAGTGGTATTGACCCTCACTCACCCTCACTACTTAAAGTAGTAACCTGATAAAATATTCAGGTAGTCGATAAATGCAGACGGCTGAGGACCATGTTTTGTGGCTACGACTACGGGGAGACCTTTGTTCAGCAGTTAACTTATGATGGTCTGTAATAATGATGACGATGACATACGAGATAGTTGCGATAATATCTTATCTTAGGAAGGTGAAAATGGCTTTAACACATTAAAAGCGACAATCCCCTTTTTAAATCTTTACATCTGGTATATACATACATTATTATGTTGAATATTTTATACGATAATATGGTGTATCTTAGGAAGGTGAAAATGGCTTTAACACATTAAAAGCGACAATCCCCTTTTTAAATCTTTACATCTGGTATATACATATATTATTATGTTGAATATTTTATACGATAATATGGTGTATCTTAGGAAGGTGAAAATGGCTTTAATACATTAAAAGCGACAATCCCCTTTTTAAATCCTTACATCTGGTATATACATACATAATTATGTTGAATATTTTATACTGCCATTTATCGGAAGACAAAAGGTATTTTTTTCATAGTAGTCAACTTTTACGACACCATCGAGACGAGGTGATGGACGACACAACCACATACGCCAATTTTTTTTTTAAATGGCTTTACGGCTCTTGGTTCTAGCCCTTATGAACCTGAAGTTACAATGTATAATTATCCTTCATAGTACACTGCTTCACAATTTGTTGATGCGTCACATTGTACAGCCCTTGGGAGATTTTGCCGGCAACTTGAGCCACCAAACAGTTGGCAATGGTATCTGAAGGCGCCTAAGCAGACAGATACCTTATCTTAAGAATCAAATCACCATTAGAGCACTTGTTTCACCGTTTCCATTAAAGTTCGCATGCGCACACACTTTATATACAAAATCGCACCACTTTAATATATCAAACTCAACTTCAAACCATTATTTAAACAATAATACAGGAGCAGCAATCCGTCGCCCGTCAAGTGTCCGCCAAAACTTAAGATACATTAAATTAATGGTTCTTGCGAAGCGTATATATTAAGTAGCACTGCTTAAATTTTAATTATTTTAGTTCTTGTATCTATAAAGATAATCAAATTTATATATGACGCGTTGTATGAAAATACCCGAGTGCTCACATATATATACAGTCCAAGTAATTACCATTTAAAGTAAGTTGTAAATTGCGAATAGAAATAGCTTAAGGAATAATCATTGTTTTTATTAGAGCCATCGCGAGAAAGTTAAGGCGACTTTATCAGTTAAACAAGATTTTGTTCTGCCATTTTTTTGCGACTTAGTAAAATCAGAATAATATAATTATAGGTCGAAATCATGGTTACAGTACAGCACGTAGGCGCAACGTGGGTGCGCTTGCTCATCTCTGTGATGTACATTAAATTTGATTGTGCCTACAACCTGCGCATTCCCATAGATTTATTATTATAAATAATCTTTTACTTGCTAATTCTGAAAGGATTTAAATTTATCTTTCTATCTTAATGTTACTGGCATTATAGATGTTTTATTACGAGAAAACGCATAATAAATATCAAGCACTAGGCAAATATACTTGTAGTTATTTTCATACTACTGTTTTTAATATTACCTCAGCTCTAGGAATTAATAAATAATGAGTAGGTACTCCTGTTTTGTAGATCTGTTGAATGGTTCTAGGCACGGAAAAATATTTACAAGAATTACAGGTCTGGATATTCTAATTATTTATAGGTAGATATTCCGACACAAGCCCAATATGGAATTTGAGCGTTAGGGATACGGATTGCGAAACCTATCGGATATATATAATGGGTTATTTTATCATAAACCACTACTGTAAGTATCTATTTAGGGCTTGATTGTAATCGCCATCAGAAGGATTAGTAATGTTAATAACATTGCTAAGAAGAATATTCAACACCTTATTATATCCAAGAAAACTACCGTTTTTTATATAAACATTGACTTAAATGAGATTTCAGATTTTTATGCAGAGAAAAAAAAAACTTCCCCGGTCGAGACGACCCATTCCTTTGGGTCGGCTTGAACGGAGAAGGAAATCGGGATTCATCGGTGAAAAGCATTAACCACCATTGATGAGGTTCCCAGTTCACATGTTTTCTAGGCCATTGCAGTCTTCGTCCACGATTTCCTCTTCTAAGAGTTGGATCCCGAAGTGGTCTACGAGCATGAAGGTTAACTTTGTGCAGTCTTCTCCTCACAGTTTGGTCACTCACGAGCACCTGATGTTCAGACTGTAGCCTTTGTACCAATTGCATCTCCGTAACATTTGTTAACAATTTGCAAAAAACGGTTTTGCCTGGGTGTAATACGGTAATACGGTAAGAGTAATACGGCTTGGGCCATGTCTCTCCGCCACCTCTCCCGTAGCACAACAGCGTGACTACAACCTGTTTAATGTCGACGTTGAATTGCAACTAATTTAAATTAATTGAATGTCAAATTATCACAATCAACCCAAGATGGATCAAAAAGACGATTAAAGAGCAGTTTACAACAAAAAAAAAAAACGATTACTCTGAGTACAAAATTCGCTCCCTCTAGTTCTCAATTTTCTCCGCCAACACATTTATTTTTTCTTTTATTTAAATTTGGAATCAATATGAAATAAATGACAACAAATTTGATAGTAAAAACATTTTAAAGTGGCCAGTACTTTTTTAGTTGGTCAATGTTATCGTGTTGATTGTGTTTAGTTTATGGCAGACGTAATAAACATGCAGATCGGTGACAGGAAGCAGGATCAATGATGCGAGACGTTTGGTACTGGCACTGCGACCGCCTGCCAAGCGTGACGGTTAAGGCAAAATTTCCCACAACGGCATAGAATAGAATAGAAGTTCAGCAGTTTACTATTATTGCTGGCTAATGAAGAAGAAATAGAATAAATTATTCAACATAGAGTGTAAATAATATCTACTGATAGAAATTATTTTTCTTTTACTAATGATTTGGAAAAACCTCGGTCCTTATGAAATAGCAATAGGTTGTAAAATGAATTATAATCTTATTAGAAACAGTTTGGAAGCGATCACTTCATTTCCAGGACATCAATCGAGATGGACTTGCCAACTTTTTTTACTTCAAATTTTTCGAGACATAGCAAAGAATATATACTAAATCACAAAACCTGTAACAATATGTAGATGGCGAAAATAAAAGGCCGAATTTGTTTCAAATTGATTTTAGGGGAAAAAAATTTCTTCTTTGAATATAAATGCCAAAGTTAGCCTTTATTATAATAATGGAAGTTTCACCTACTATTATATATACTTTTATAATGATAGTAATCGGACATTTAATATGTGCCATTTGCTGTAGACACTATCGGTCCGTGGGGTCCACGTGCGGTGAAGTTCCTAAAGGCTGGTCGTTACTGCTGATGATACGGGGGCTGGTTTTTTTCTCGCTCAAAGGCTTAGTATAGCCGTTCAGTGGGGAAACGCAGCCAGCGTTCTTGGCACAATACCGCGGGGAGTAGGGCTGTATGATAATTAAGTTACTGTTTTAGATTTTTTTATTATAGTTTTTAATATTGGATATAATAAAATATTGTATATTAAATAAAGATGGTATTGATAATAAATATAATAGGAAACTACTTATATAATACTAAAGTAGAGAGGGCAATCCTCATTCAAGGGCATATAATGAGGCATTCATTCATTCATTGAATTTATCAAGTACGTCGTCATCACACAGCGAAACGGACATTTAATACAAGTATAATAAGAGTGTGAATGGAGTGACGACTTGGTAAACACACACAATAAGTCGATGGATGCAGGTGGATCGGGAGCGTGTTTTGTGGTGTTCCGTGGTGGGAGGCCTAAGTTCAGTAATACACTTCTGAAGGACTGTACTATTATTAACGACGACGGACAGACTTAGCTATTATTAACGTACTCGTAGTATTTACTAGGTACTGTATCATAGTGTAGTATTCAATTAACTTTTTTTTAAATGGACTTCGTTTGTCGCTGACTGGTGAATGGCTTCTGCAATCTATGGGTACCTGCAGCCAACGTTATATAAAGAAGGAATGCCTCACGGCCTGTGATTATACTGGGAGAATATAAAGGAGAATTTACCTTAATTGGCACACTTGGCAGACGGATGGGTAATCGCAATACCAGACATCTTTCACACATCTACAACACGGGCCTAAGCCCGTATTAATAAAAGTTACTCAGCTCAAGTACACGCACTTGAGTACAATTTTCAGGTTAAACATATCTCAAGATGAGTGTGTGTACTTGAGTGCAAGTCACAGAACAGTATTCCTAAGTACAGCGTTTTGAGCTACTGTTTTTATGTGTTTATTAACTAGCAACGATCTTGAGATGTTGATATCGCGTATCAAATGATTAAGCACTTGAGTTCGTTGTTGAGTAACGTTTATTAATACGGGCCTTAGACTTTGAGCTACCACGGCTCTTGAAACGCCTATGTGATAAAATAGAGATGGGTTAATTCTATTACAACCATCAACCATACTTGTAAACCAAGAAAGAACTCTAAAAATCGCAACGTAAGGATTTTACTGTGTGTTGATTGAATTGTGGCCATTACTCGATATTTTACTGTAATAGAGCATCTTCTTCCATTATGATAAAAATGGTGAACTTTCTAAAAAAATCACTGATGGTTAATATCATTTATAAAATGTAGTGAAACTTTACTTAGAAATCACACAGAAAAAACTGTTTAAACTGAAAATATTTTATTATAGGGAAAAACCTTGTCGCTGTCAGCTGTTTGTATCAGGAGCGCAAAGCCGCGCGGCGGCAGCGGCGCGGTGGCAAAGAATGTCGTCTACGGATTTATGTGAACGCGCGTATTCGATGACAAGTGCACAACTGCCGGCCACTACTTCTCTACGCGCTATATCATCCTGGTACTTTGCATTTGCTACATTTTTATTATTTTTTATTTTTATTCTTTTTAAATGTCAGGATTTGTTAAATAATTTCTATATATATAATATATGCGTCATAAATTTAGAAATGAGGTTATCCGCAGTAAAACTAGAGTAACCGACATAGCCCAACGGATTAGTAAGCTGAAGTGGCAATGGGCCGGTCATATAGCTCAAAGAAACGACAACCGATGGGGAAGCAAGGTCCTCAATTATGGGGCGGCCCCCCACTAGATGGAGTGATGATCTGGTAAGACATGCAGGAAGTCGATGGATGCAGGTGCAGGACTGTACTGATGACGAAGCTTTTAACAGTAGTATATTATTATCTGTTTATCTGGTAAGATATTCAGTTAAGTAAAAATGACTACTTGCATTCATAGTACGGAACTTTACGTAAAAAAAGAACATATGTATTTCTGTTGGTAACCACGGTTCACAGAATCCACTTCCTGTATTCAGGTAACAGTGGCAAACAGCAAAAGCTCTATGTATGTACCAGTGGTCTTGGCGGTCGATGACGGCAGAGAGTATTTATGCTAAAAGGGCGAGCGGCGTGGGCCCTTAATAAACAAATGACGTGAGCCCCGATTTAAGGCCGTACGTTGCAATTATTTCGCTATTTCGACGCGGCTCGGTCGACTAAAGGCGGCTTTTTAGCTTTATTTGAATTTTAAGTAGCAATATACTGACGGTAATAGCCGTTGGATGTTTTTAGTACGACGAAAGCCTCTGTTTATTTAAAGATGATATATGAGCTCGGGGTGTTTCACAATGGGGCTAAGGCTTAAACGTTAACAATGGTTCTTTTTTAATATAACTACATAGTTACTTGGGATGACAGTTCATGTATGTGCAACTATGCTTAATTAGGTAAAGTAATAATTCTTTTTTTGCTCTTTCTCAGGCAATAAACCACGAATATTTTAGTATTGCAAGCGTTTACAAAATGTCCAATATTGATGAGAATGTGAAATTCAATTTACAAGATCATGTTTAGTTTAAAATAGCCCATTGAGGTGATAACACCAGCCGTAAGGACTGATTGCTAATTATGAGGAGCAAAATATCGCTAGCTTAAAATTAATTGTGAAAGAAGTTAACCTATAAAACATCTTACAGTTAAGTATAATAAAGGGTAATGTAGTAAAATTAAAACCATTTAAATGAGAATTATATAATGTAATTAATCCAACTTATCGGTGTTTATTTTCCATGAACTTTTGCGATTTCAATGCATTTCATTAATGTCTCTGCTATAAAAATCTGGAAAGTTCTGCACCGGAGTTCCAAATCAATTCCGCGTAAAAAGGTATCTCAAAAAAAAAATTAAAATCAGTTTAAACAAAATCTGGCGATTACAGTGAATGTTTAGTGAATTTCCAGTCGAAGCTACAGTAATTTTAAGGGCCAGTAGAGCGAAATGCCAAGCGGTGAACATGTAAACTTCTTTACTAATTAGGAAATTCACATTTTCCTATTATCTTTTATAAACACGTCAAAGCAGCAAGAAAGTTGCAAGTTTAGGTCGGACCACGCTCTTACAGAATACCCGTGTAAAATGGCAGCTTAATGCTGCTGTGTTTTTATGGTGAATATAGAAAATCTGAGGCCCTTTTTACTGAAAACGAGGCGATCGATCTTAGTCCTCAAGGGTGACAACGCATTTTTTGATTCTTAATTGAGGATAATTATAAATGTCTATGGGCCACAGCATCCACTTACCATCATGTGGACTACGCGCTCGTTTGTCACCCTTATTCTATTTTTTTAAGGCTAGCTGAGAGAGGTAGCCTAATGCTAGGTAGCCTAAACTATTCCTCGTGAATCTGGTGGTTATAACAAAAAATAATTATTTAAATCGGACTGGTAGTTACAAAGATTAGCGTGTTTAAACTAACAAAAAAAACAAAAAAACTCTTCCGCTTTATTATAACACTAGTAGTTCCAGAGATTATCCTGTTTAAACAAACAAAAAAAACTCTTCCGCTTTATTATATTAGTATAGATTATATTATAGTATAGCATAGATCAACACTGGTACTCTCTACACACCGCATGACGACTATCAAATTTTAATTACTAGGTAATAAAATAGACTACAAATTACAGTAGAGAACATAACATCATTGCACTATTTTCTACTATTGAACTTTTCTTCTACTATGGAATGTTTCCCGTCGTAGAAAGCACTAGTTTTGGTTGGAAAATAATATTGTAATTAAAAATATTTTAAGGTGCTTTTGGAAAAAGACCATGACAAGTTAAATTTTGACGGATTTTCAATAAGGCACCAGCTACTGGATTTAATCTTGGAATGATAAATTACCTGCTCCATCACACACCGACTCGTCAAAATGAACTTATTTGTCAAACCTTAGATGACAGCGCATTGATAACAAAAACAGGAAATTGAAATCTGTATCACTGGACGAAAATCAGGCGCGGCCGACGCCATGTTGGATGCTAATCGTCGTTGGTCATGATTTGAATATGGAACTCTTTATTCGTAAAATGGTGTCTTGGTATTTTTTTATTTATTAACGGACAGTTGATGGATAGATGCATGGCAGGAAATGAAATCGGTTTTGTCAAAATACTTTGTTATAATTTGATTAAATACAGTTATATTTTACAACATTTAGTTTTTTAATAATGATCATGTAGTTAATAATTAAAAATTAAAAATTTTCTACAACCGACTTCAATAAATTATTATAATTATTAAGAATAACTCAAAAAATATTGGTCAGAACTTGATCGAATTCATATGGGACCACATGTGAAGCACTAGCTTTCAAATGAAAAAAGAATCATCGAAATCGGTTCACCCAGTAAAAAGCTATGAGGTAACACACATAAAAAACCATACTGTCGAATTGAGTACCGTCTCCTTTTTGAAGTCGGCAGAAAATGAAACGTCGTCTTCATTAGCCCGTAAAAGTTCACTGCTGGATATGTGCCTTTCTCGTTGTTGTGTTGATGGAGCAGATTGACGATCGCAGAACCAGATGTCTCCTACCTTTCGCGCTGCTGTCCGTCGCTTGTCTTATAATTTTACATCTTTCGTAAACAAGGCAGTATTACCTCCATCTACCGGTAGCCATCATATTTTCTGGTGATTTCCTCAGCCGCATCTAACGACACCCACGGGACGAAAAGTTTTGTACTTGCTGTGATTATTCAATTCAGTTAAAATTCAGACATAATGTGTCATATTGCTCAGTAGTTCAGTACTATGTGATAAAATGTTCATTTACATCAACACACGTTGCTCATACATGTGGTATACCTACAGCTACGAGTACAAGTGCAATTACAGGCTGAGTCTTGGTCTTTGAAGGTGAAAAAAATTATTTTTATTAAAAGTGATTTTATTTAAAAATTAAAAAAAAATTGTTTTAATAAAAAGTAAATTCTTTTTATTAAAAGTATTTTTTTTTCTTTTGGGACTGGGAATTAGATACTAGGGAGTCATATCGCAATCTAAATGTCGTCTGAATAGTTACATTAAAAACTTCATGCCAAGAATTGTAATTTTTCTCCAATTTTATATGGGACAACCTCTGAAGTATATAATAAAAAAAGTATCTTTAAAATCGGGTCAAAATTGGCAATTATATCGCGTATTATACATACAAAAAAACAAAGCCGAATTGTGAACCTCCTCCATTTTTAAGACGGCTAAAAAAAGAGAACCTTCTCCTTTTTTTGAAGTCGGCTAAAAATTCTGATAGTTTATGTCAAATATCACCATCATCATCATAATCATCATCATCATCATTATAATCACCATCATCATCATTATAACCTCTAAAATTCTACTGCTGTATGTACATGGGTCTCCTCGATCTATCGCCTCATATTGTACTACGGTTCGCAGGCAAGGGTTGCCACAGTTTTCTTATTATTTTGCGTTGTCATCAGGATGATATAGGGTAGTGGTGGTGTGGTATGGTATGGTAATGGTATTATATAAATACGAAATATTATTTAAATATATTGAATTGTGTGAGCTAAAACCAGACGGCACAATCGCATTACTGGAGGTTGAATCTTTTAATTTGTCTTTTTATTGTACATTTATCAATATGTATGATTATCGTTAGGATCTAAGCTCTTTCCATTATCTAGCTTAATAAATTATTAAAACACGCACGAAGAGGACTGATGGATATCCATGTGTTGCTAACAAAGTTTCAACGTGGTAGATCCATGCTGCAGCTATATTAGTAGTATAGTTGTAGCACTAATGGGTCGGCTCGACCGGGGTAGGACCACGCTCTCACAGAATACCAGCGTAAAATAGCAGTTTAACGCTGCTGTGTTTCGAATGATGAGTGAAGAGAACCGGAGACCCTGTTTACTGGAAAAGAGGCAATCAATCTTAGTCCTCACGGGTGACAACGCATCTGCATCTTGAGTCTTTATTGAGGATAAATATAGATGTCTATGGGTCACAGTAACCACATACCATCAGGTGACTCGTTTGTTACCCTATCCTATAAAAAAAAAGTTAAACACTTAAAACCTTTTTTTCCTTTAAAAAGAAAAGAATACAACAAAATAGAAAAGCTTTACCACTGGTCCGGAAAAAACTCCTGTCCTAGGAAGAAAGACCTAGAAATCGAGCGGTACTTTTTTAAAAAAATTAATTTACAATATAATATTTTGTACAATTAAGTTTGAAAATATTTAGAAACAGCATGGTGGAGATCACCTCATTCCCAGGGGTTATAAATCATGTAACGGAATTAAAATTATTAGTCTGTACTCACTTTTATACCGTTTAGCACTACAACTGTTCTAAAAAGTTTGTGCCCAGAGCGGTTTGCTATATAATACCTAAGAGCTTTTATTTATTCTGTGCTAACCATTGAGTTATATGTACTACGTACTAGAGAAACCATTCCGAACATAGACTATGTTCAACTGAACTGTAGTGCAATCCATACAAACTAAATATTGCGTAAATTGAAGATTTGTGAATTCCATAAGATAATTATTATTACATTTTATTTAGAAATATAATATGTTTGTTTAGATTAAATTAAGATATTTTATATTAAATTCTTATATTTATTTTATATAAATATCTTATTTTATATCAAATTAAAGTCTTCGCCCATGCGCGACTACTACTCCCGCGCATGCGCAAAGACAGAGTAGGACACAATTTTTGTTTGGAATGGCTTCTCTAGTACGTAGTACATATAACTCAATGGTGCTAATAGTATTCGAATGGCGGATTTGATTAGGTTGGTGTTGCATTAATTAATGACTAATTAGTCGACTTCGAAAAAGGAGGAGGTTTACAATTCGACTGTATATTTTTTGGATGTATGCTACGTGGTATTATCGTCAATTGTTTACTGATATTGATTATGCTTTTTTATATATTTTATACTCCAGGAGTGGTCTCATATAAGTATGGAGAAAAAACTCCATCTCTGGTGGTACAGTAGGGCATGAAGTTTTTTAATGTATTCATTTAGACGATAATACATTTGTAATATTATACCTTAGTCCATTCAAAACGGTAAAAAAATTAACTTTTAATTAACTAATAAAAACAAAAGCCGACTTCAAAGAACTAACAATTTCACATTTTGAAGTCGTGCTAAAACAGCGTATAGAAGAATAAAGCCCCGACCTCAGAATGTGAAATTATTTTCAACAGGACTTCAAAAAAAGAATGAGGTTCTCAATTCGAGTGTATTTTTAATGTGTGTTACTTCAGAACTTTTTTCTAGGTGAACCGATTTTGATGATATTTTTATTTGAAAGCTGGTGCTTCTCATGTGGTCCCATGTAAATTTGATCAAGATCTGACCAGTAGTTTTTGAGTTATCTGTAGTAATGCGTATTTAATTGACTTCACTACATTGATCAAGTTCTCATTTTATGTATTTTGAAGTCGGTTGGTCAAAATTTAAAATTTACCACTTGTATACGGGTATATATTAAGTTATTTGTAAACTTTACGTTGTACAAATTTTGTTTTTTTCTTTTTCACTGGAAATAACCCCGTCTACCGATTCGACAGTGTCGTCGAATATTTTTTTACGATAATAAAGCGAAAAGAGCGCCAATGTAAATAATTAACAAGAACTTTTTAAAATTATGTATTTACGTAGCAGAACCATCTCGAACATTAAATACCACGTCTTAATCATGGGATTAAATCAGCTCGGCGGATGTTTATGGCATTTTTATGGGTTTTGACGAAAGTTCGAGAGGCGAACCCTTTATTTAATAAACAAGATTTTTAGTCAATTGTTGGAGTCGTGGTTATTAATACCATAAGGTCATGACCAACGTTTTTATTAACAAAAGTAATAAAAACTAATATAGAATATTTAGATTAAAAGATTTATGATAATCAAAGACTTTATTAATAAATTTGTCGTTTTTTTTTTCAAAAAAAAACCTTAAAATTTTTGGGATAAAATGTATTCTAAGTAGATCCTTCCTGGCATCGATCTGTATTTGTTCGAGTTTCACCATAATCGATTTAGCCATTTTGAAAATTAGCCCGGACAGAGAAACAGACAGATAAACATTTTGGAAATGGTTATTTATGTCATAATAGCAAATTACTAGAAATGGATGATGAAGATGGTAGTAAAGATATACTTAAAGGATACATAACCTCAGCATTTTAGATTTATCCAAATATTTTTAACCTCTCGGTAGGAGACGTTAAAACTCGATTTTATACGTGGTAGAGCCATGCTGCAGCTATATTAGTAGTATAGTTGTAGCACGAATGGGTCGGCTTGACCGGGGAAGGACCGCGCTCTCACAGAATACCAGCGTAAAATAGCAGCTTAATGCTGCTGTGTTTCGTATGGTGAGTGTAGAGAACCGGAGACCCATTTTAATGGAAAAGAGTCATTCTATCTTAGTCCTCACGGCTGACAACGCATCTGCATTTTAATTCGCAAACGAAGATAGGTGTAGATGTCTATGGGCCACAGCAACCACTCACCATCAGGTGGACTGTGTGTTCGTTTGTCACCCTATCCTATAAAAAAAAGGAAGTTACTACTATGGGTTTGATTTCTTAAAGTTCAAATTTTATATATTATCCAAGTTTCAAGATCCAAGTCTCTAGATTCGAATGATAAACCTACATATTTACATTCGCAGTTAATTTTCGCCTAGATATCTCGGGAACAAATAATGTTGAAGGACGTCCGATTGGTCTCATTTGATGCACTATTATATTTTTAAAACGAATCAGTCAGGTTTTTATTGTTAATACTAGCTGGCCAGGCAGACGTTGTTCTGCTCTTTCCAACGACCCTTCCTATAAAAATCCCTAAATTCGCAATAAAAAAATTTTGAGGGTCATTCATCGGGATAAAAACTATCCTATCTCTCAAGTTGGATCAAACTGCACACAGTGTGCAAAATTTCATAGCAATCAGTTTAGTAGTTTAGAAGTTCATCGCGGACAAACAATGTGACACGTAATTTTTATGTATAAAGATATTAAACGAAGAAACGCCATACTAACTGAATTTTACTAGTGGTTGTAAATATGTCCAGAACATTTGATGTTTTCATATTTTCCTATTAATAGGTTTCTTTTTTTTTGGTCACCTTGTGCTGGAAAGTCTGGCGTGTGGTGGAAAGTGGAGTGATCCGTCATTCTGGATTACCACGTTTCTCAGTAAAATTCACTATAATTGTAATGAATATATTAAGGTATTCGATAAATAAACAAATAATTACTACAGATCGTAAAAGCCTGTAGGAATTAGCGTGGAGCGCGCCTCGCTAGACATTACCGCCGCATTCGACGTGAGTCCGGTGATACCACAATTGATTACGCTTTTAATTTTTTTAAACTGTTGACTTTTTGAATTTTTACCGTGAACTGGTAGCGTAAAAATGTATTACACATACAATCCCATGTTGTGGGATGGACAGCACCATCATTCTAATAAAAACTATATATTTCAATAATAGGGTTAGGACCACGCTCTCACAGAATACCATCCTAAAATAGCAACTTAATACTGCTGTCTTTCGTATGGTGAGTGTAGAGAAACATATACCCTTTTTAACGGAAACGATTTTTGATTTTGATTCTCGAATTCGAACGCATTTTGATTCTTAATCGAGGATAAATGTAGATGTCTATGGGCCACGGCATCCATTTACCATCAGGTGGACTGCGTCCTCGTTTGTTAGCCTTATGCTAATCCACTTACCAAGCGATGTACAGCTGATAATTTGCGGGTAGTAAAAAATTAATAAATTACATTTTATATATTCCCCACGGCTGGGCGTATGCCTTCGCCCATATTTGCGGTAGGGTTATACCAATGCCTGCTTAGCAGTACCAAAGAATATATATTATTACCACCAGGTACGCACCACATACGTACCACGTACCTTAGTTGACATAGTAGCCTCTTTGTAGTAGTAGTAGTAGTAGAGATCTAGATAAGGGACGAAACAGGGTGATGGATTCTCTTACGCTGTCATCACACGGAATCTCTTAAATTAGGTATCGTTGCTTTTGCAAAAGAGCGCCACAAATTTATAGTACCTGCTCTTGAAATTAGATCACCTTAGCATGAAGGAAATTTAAACTAAAAAAAAAACACTACTTCGTATTTATAGTAATTGATTTCCCAATTTGTCGCAACTTTTGTACGTGGTAGAGCCACGCTGCAGCTGTATTAGTAGTATAGTTGTAGCACGAATGGGTTGGCCCGACCGGGCAGGAACACGTTCTCACCGAATACCAGCGTAAAATGGCAGCTTGACACTGCTGTGTTTCGTATGGTGAGTGTAGAGAACCGGAGACCCATTTTACTGGAAAAGAGGCATTAAATCTTAGTCCTCACGGATGATGACGCATCTGCATTTTGATTCTTTATTGAGGATAAATGTCGATGTCTATGGGTCACAGCAACCACTTACCGTAAGGTGGATTGTGAGCTCGTTTGTCACCCTATCCCATAAAAAAATACTTATGAAGGAGACCTAACAAACTATGATCATTAGCCATTACAAAAAGAGAACTATGTAAAATGTAAAAAAAGATACAAGTAAATAAAGATAGTACACTAACAAAAATTTTTGCAGTTGTAATTCCAAAAGGCGTTTAAGAGTCTATGTTTGTGAAACTTTATTAAAAACACGGGACTTGTGTCCTGGGGCAACTATTAACCTAGTTATATATATATATATATATATATATATATATATATATATATATATATATATATATATAGAGAAAGTTCATCGATCCCTTATTTATTATTAATACTTGGTTGTAGGACGCTACTGCTAGGCGTCGTCTGGTTGGGTATCCTATTAGCCTATTACCTATATTAGCTTCCAGTAAGCGTAGCACATTAGTTGATCGCTGGTAGCGCAAGTAGCCATACGAAATACAGCATTAAGCTGCTATTTTACGCTAGTATTCTGCTAGAGCGTGATTCTTACCCAACCCATTCGTGCTACATCCACAATATAGCTGTAGCATGGCTCTATCACGTATAAATTAAAGTATAAATTCATAAAACATAAATTGTCACTTTATTTTTTATAAAAATTATTGCACCCGCCTAGGTTTTTTTTTAATTTGCGATATGCAATAATTCACTTTATTTCGTTGGTTTGTTTATTCCCTGAATTTTATATTTTAAATTGTAATTTCATTCTCCATTATTGGTACAACCGGCCTTCAGCATTGGTAGTGAGCTTTAATTAGTGCTATCTAATTATTTACGAAGTCGCTCACGACCCGCGCCAAGCCACTTAAACTATACCTTAGTTTATATCCAGCTACGCTATGGATGTCTTTTGACCTCTGCACATCGCTATATTTGGTGATATACTAGAAAAGGGGATAATTTGCATTATTATTTAGAGTTCATTCAACTATCACGTTAGAATAATATTGTTTGGTTGCTCCTTTCCTTTTTTATATTCTAGCCAGTGATGTAGTCTAAGATGGTGAAGCGCTCTGACTTAACAAAAGCCTATTCACTCTTGCCTGTAATCGGTTAGAAAGACAGATTTCACTTTCTTGATCTAAATAATCTAAAGAAGTGTTAAATATGTAACAATTTATAAGGTAAGATGCTTAAATAAACCTCGTCGTATACCAAGTTTGGAGAGCGCCTCCCTTTCTCCTACCATTAATTGCACTCTCACTGTCACCACTAAACCCAACACTACTACGCTAGGAAGTACACATCGTTGTCTATAATATGACATATACTCCTAAATGAGGAATCATCGTGAAAAATATACACTTTTTAACATAATAAGGGTGACAAATGAACTCAGAGTCTATCAGATGGTAAGTGGATACTTTGGCCCATAAACATCTCCATCTATCCGCGATTTAGAATTAAAATGACGATGCCGTGTTACCCCTGAGGACTGAGATGAATGCTTCGTTTCAGTAGAAAGGGTTTCCGCTTCTCTTCACACACTATACGTAACACAGCAGCATTAAGCTGCTATTTTACGCTGGTATTCTATGAGAGTGTGGTCCTTCTCCGGTCGGGGCAACCCATTCGTGCTATACTTATAATATAGCTGCAGCATGACTCTACCATGTATAAAACTGCAATGGCGGTTCTGAGCTAATTCATTTCCAAATATTTATTAAAATATTATTTTTGTTTCTGTTTCTATTAATTTTATTTGTGTTTATTTTTTATTTGCGTGTTGAAATATTCCTAAAGAACAGCAAACGCTCTATCTAACGGTTAACTACACAATCTTGTTTGTTCAACTTTAGCATAAGTAGTAATGAATATAAAAATAATTCTGTCATGGCAGATTTAATAGATATATGCATTGCATAGGAATAATTTAATGTAGTCTGTAATTTCAACTTAGTAGGATGGTATCGTACGAGTCAATAAACAGAACCATTTCTATAGGCCTATATCTAGAGTGGACTTTAATAGGTTATATTATCTTTTTTTTAATTATATATTGATTAAAACTTATCATCGCGATTGGCAACTAGCTTGCCAGGCAGCTATTCTATTTAGTTACTCTGCAATAGTTATGAAGTGATCGATTTGTCGGCTGTGGTGCAGTGGCTTAAATTGAGTTGCAGCACTTAGGGCCGCAGGTTTGAAACCTGCACGGATATACGGCCTACAATTATTTGTTCCGGGTCAGGATGTTTGTGCAATTTATGTTTGTAAACTGCCTCTACAAATCAGGAGAAAATTCTAGTGCGTAAAGGTAACGTTTATATAAAAACAAACAAAGACGATGAATTGATGGAACATGGGCAACTATTAATGCAATATCCGTCTTGGTACATATGTTTTAGGATTCAGATTCAGTTCTTTGATAATAAAATATTTAAATCTTTTCTTCGCTAGGCATGGGCGACCTACTCTAACTTAACAGTTTTGCACCATCAAAACTGTTTAAAGTATTTAAGTGATGATTTGCCGCGAAGTGATAAAGGACAATTAGAGAAAACGGCTAAGGCCAAAAGACTAGTTTAAGATTTATAAATAAACTAAGGACAAGTGAGAACGGCTTACTTTCTTTACAACTGTCATAGACTTTTTCTGTTCTTATTATCTTTAAAAATTGAGAAAATAATCAGTAGTATTTATTAAAGAAAATAATGAAGTTTGTTGTCATGGGTTATTATTTCCTTTTACTATAATCAAAAATTGAGAACTTTTATTATAAGTAAGTTGCTGCCCAGTGCAGTAGTTGTCCTTGAATCCAGCTAGCTCATGTCTTTTCACTACTATTATTAATTAATCTTATTTATTTTACTTTATTTGTGTTTATATATTGCAATAAAAGATGCTTATCAAGCTAAAAATGTTTCATGTACTAATTGCTGTTCAAAATTTCAAAAGTGCACGTTTTAGTATTAAACAAAAAGTGCATGAATAAAAGAAAAGTGAATCTTATTGTTAATTATAGATGGTACAAGTTTGTAAAAATTTAATTTAATTTTGCTTTAAAAATATACAAATGATGGGCTAAGAAGAGGTACTTAAATATTTTAATTGTTTACGTAAGAATTAAAGGGATGTGATCAAATTAATTTTAACAGTTAAAGATTCTTTCACGATTGTGCAATTTAGGGCAAATGTGAATGTTATTTTACGTTTTTATTCGAATATTTTTCTAACAAAACCGTATACATTTCGTGCTTTAGATATTAATAACTATGTTTTTACAATATGTTAGAAAAATTATATCACAAATCTCAATGTGTTTTATATTTATACAAATACTTTGTATTGTAAATTTAATTTTACATAAGATACTTATATCAGGAAATTATAACCATCACGGTTTGAAAGCTAGCATGGAAAATATAGCGAAATTGTATTAAAGACATCACAAATTACGTGCTAAATAATATTTAAATTTTCTTTAACCGCCTAAGTCCTTGCTTCGGACGGATGTAAGGATTTCCAAATCTAAAGTCCGTTTAGACAGTTTCAGCATTTTCTGAGTATAGTATTTTATTATAGAATAAGGGTGACAAGCAAACACAGTCCACCTGGTGGTAATAGAACGCTGTGGTCTATAGACATCTACATCTATCTGCGATTAAGAATCAATAAGAATCGATGCGTTGTGATACCTCAGGTCTAACGTAGAAAGCCTTGTTACCAGTAAAAAGGGTCTTCGGTACCGTCGATACTACATACTGTACACGTTATTTTGGTGATTAAACCTTGTATTTTGATCCTTCAGCGATTTAGTCGATCGTAAAAATGTTTTGTGAGATTTTGGTAATGCGTATATATATCACACTGATTTTCAAACATTATTAATTATACTTAAATTTATTTGTATAATATGTTTTTATCATTAGCCCTTACAAAAAAATTGAAAAAAATCCCAAATATTAAATAATTAATACGAGTAAAAGCAAATAAATATAAAGGACAAGCGCAATCATTTTTATTTAAAATCAATAACAGAAATATCACATCCATACTTTGCAAACGACCTCGCGTTCCGCAGGTCGCGATCAATGTAAGGATCTTTCAGGAAGGGAACGAGCAAACAAAAAGGACGGGATCGGATCTAAGCACTCGATACTTATTTGTAATTAGTTCCAGGACCAACCGGTAAGAAAAAAAAACAACAACAAGAAAGCGTGACGCTTTTTTGCATCGCACGAATAAACGCCTTTTTCAACAAAGAAACACAAAACGTGTTCTTTGAAGAAATAAACTTGATTTCAAAGAATTGGTTTAAAGACAAACAACAAACACTGAATATTAATTTCTTTTTTACTATTTTCGTTTTAAAAACGTTACCTCCACACTAGGATTTTCTTCCGTATCGTGAGGGTTACAATAGTTTACATATACATAAATTTTACAAGGACAAATGTCCAGGCCCGGTACAATTATTTGTAGGTCCCGCACGGAAGAAGTATTTGTATGACAAATACTTGTTCCGTGCGGGATTCGAACCCGAGGCCCTCAGCGCCGCAACTCATTGCTAAGCCACTGCGCCACGGAGCCGTTAAATGGATATTACCTATTAAGTTAGCAAAATCCATAATATAATAATATTATGCCTTTGCTTTTCTGCTTAATATTGCTTTGAGGAAACCCATAAAGTAATCAGATGGAGAGACAGACGCTGGCAAATTATTATGTACTTGGCTGTCCGATTTACCAATGACGAACTAATCCGTTGATAGAGATCCGTCGATTGTCCGGATGCCCAATTGTTGAAGGGAACTAAAACGTGTAAGAGAAGGCCGGGCAAAACTCTTATTACTTTCAATTTGTACTATGTTTGATCATCTTTAGAAAATAATTGTAAAAATTAAAAAAAAAGAACCTAACCGATTTCTTTAATAATTATGAGTATTAAAAAACAAGTACTACTACAGAATACCAGCGTAAAATAGCAGTTTAATGCTGCTGTGTTTTGTATGGTGAGTGTAGAGAATCGGAGACGCTCTATACTGGATATGAGGCATTTTATCTTCTTGATTCTCAACGGTGACAACGCATCTGCATTTTAAACTATAATGAAGGATAAATGTAAATGTCTATGGGCCACAGGATCCACTTAACATCAAGTGGACTCTGTGCTCGTTTGTTACCCTTATTCTATAAAAATAGTATCGTAATGCCAACGGCAAAAAGGACATTATGTTGAATAAATTCCGATTAGTCTTCGCATTCATCACACAAGCAATTGCTAGTCCCTGTGGTTCAGTGCACGCTAAACACTAAAAATCTGGTTTCGGGTTTTGTTTAACTCGGAAATCCTTGTGTTATTTATATTTGCTTTCTCAAATGTTCTTGCTTACACAGCTTTGACAGGAGTAGACGTCCAACACCTTTGATTTTTTCTTCTTGTTTTTACTATCCGTTTTGCCCAACGCGAAAAATTTACAATCACTAATTGACTTAATTAACGTGCAATTAAATAAACAAAACATACTCATAGGCAACTGATGAGAAGTACAAAAAGTTGAGAAAAACTATAAAAATTTTTTTTACCCCTCTCCACAACTATTTTAATCAGATATTTTTTTTTTGGTTAATTTGTCATGGCGTCAACGGTCGCAAGTGTGACGTCTTGAAAAATTGATATATGTATAACTTTTAGCGCTATTACGGATTTTTGGAAAAATCAAGTATTTTTCTAAGGAAAATGCATAGAGTGTCTATGCATTTTTCTCGGGCTTCCCCTGATTCCTATGCCATACTCACCAAAATAGATGATTTATGATTCCAATGATCATAGAAAAATAATATTTTAGTTTGATAGACTGTAAAAGTAAATAATTTTCATTAGAAAAATCTCACTGCACGTGCTTGAATAATATGAGAAATCATGAAAATTTATTTTTTTGAATAATATGAGAAATAGTAAAAATTTATTTTTAATATTACTTTAAATTAATTTGTTTTATCGAGTTTAATATTAAATACTTAAGGTCTAAAAGATAATCTGAGAGAAGTTTATTTAAAATCTATGGATGGTGCACGGGAGTGGGGTTCTCCCCATTCTTGTGACCGGAGAAAGAAGGGGAAAGAAGGGGGTTTTAATTTTTAGATTCTCAACTGTAGTGCGAGTGGTAAATCCTAGACATAATACTACCTGTGTTTAATAAGTTCCAGTTACTAATACTATCGGTACGAAGCACAAACTATAATTACAGGTGGTAAGGCGTTAGTCCCCAGAGGTGACAAAGTATCTGCAGCTTTTTTTGTTACAAGTTGGCTGCAGGCGTCCATGGACCGCAGTTTCCACTTACCATCAGATGGACTGTACGTTTTGGAACGAATCTCTTAGACGGTACCGGTTTGGCGGATGGGAGCTAGGCGACAAAAAGTGTAAGATTTATTCGTCACTACCCCTTGTGTCATAGTGTAGACGGCCTTGGCGGCAAAATAAGGAAGTGAGATGGAATAATATCCATCTCCCTCGCACTTTTTCTTATCTTGCCATGAAAGATTTTTTTTATTTCGATTGACGCTTCATTTTAATGAACGCTATTAATTATATTTATTTGTATTTGTTAATCAATAATATAACACCTACGTTTATCAATAATAATATATTATGCAAGGAACTTCGTTCCAACCGAGTGTTCCACGACACTCACGCATTTTTTTTTCTTACTTTTGTTTTATAAAAGATCATTACATGAATGAGGTGTAAAAAAGGAGGGAAACTGTATAACTCTATTTTAATATTAGATGTCGTTCTAGAACACAATAATAGTTATTCATGGCTAAAGGCTTTAATGTATCATCCAAGTGACAAAGTTTCGTTTACTAAAACTAATTTGGATTCTTGCAATGGATCATGATAAATTAGCGTCATATTTATAAATTTCTGGATAATAACTGACTTTACAATGCGACTATTTTTGCTTAGAAGTCCGTGTGATTTGGTACTACTCTTTTTAGCTTTTTTTACTTCCGTGTTTCGGTTTTAAGAGTAATAGGTAAAAGCTAATAGAGTTAGTATAATTATATAAGTAGCCATGAAAGTACAGTCCACAGACATGAGTAATTTTTTTTATAGGATACCGTGACAAACGAGCACACAGTCCACCTGATGGTAAGTGGTTGCTGTGGCCCATAGACACCTACATTGATCCTCGTTTGCGAATCAAAATGCAGATGCGTTGTCACCCGTGAGGACTAAGATGGAATGCCTCTTTTCCAGTAAAAAAGGGTCTCCGGTTCTCTACACTTACCATACGAAACACGTAATATGAAATCCACGGCGATATCACGGCTGACTAAATGGTTAAACTATATTAAATTTTCCATCAGCCATAAACTATTTTAAATAGTTTTAGTTAAAATAGTCGCAAGTCTAGAGCTAAACTAGGTGGTGACATACTGTGTGACAAGATACACATTAAGGCATAATATTTCTAAAGCGCTTGTTTCACCAACCACAAGATGTTAGCATCGTTGTAAAATTAGGTAAACTAAGTTACAAAAACAATTTGAATAGGGGAGGGGAACAAATTCGGTACAAGGGATGTTCGGGGTTGCCGTCTGGGTCAATAAAGGCGTTGAGACCTGAACAGGCTACAGGTTCCATAGCAGCACTTCAAAGAACGTTGTACATTCTTATAGATGCTACGATTTAAGCAACTATTGTGAAGCTTGGCGCATGTTCAGATATCAGTTCATTTCACAGGAAAGCCTTTTGATATTAATGTCTTTCATCCTCATCATTATAGCCCTTCACAAGTCCACTGCTGAACATAGGCCTTCCCCAGGGAATGCCACAAAGCACGGTCTTAATGTCTTTAGTGGGATATAATTAATTTTAGAAAAAAAAAGTTTTATCCATTTAGTAATTAAATAAAGACATGCTTTCAACGATTTTTCGTTTCGTGCCTTTACGCTTTACTATTTTCTTTTTAATTTAAGCTATAAGAATTAAATATTGACAAATTATTGGTACGGTAAGTTTAAGATACTTGGAACTAGCCGCAGCAAAAACTTTGTGTTGCAGTGCATAGCCCTTTTTAACTTATATCAAAAAAGGAGGAGGTTCTTAGTTCTAAAGAGGTAAGCAGATGCGTTCAGTATACCACGGTACATTCCCGTTTCTGTCAAAGTTGTTATTTATATATATATCTATCTTCCTTTATAACTCATAATTAGTGCAACGGTTGGTAGTAGTAGGTAATACAAATTTTATCTTCCAAGTTTTAAGCATGAAATAAACTAATCTACAACATTTTCTTTGCCGTCAACTTAAACATTTTCATTCGCAATGTTATTTGCGAATTTCGTTTAAACAGAGCGGCTTTCGCGTTAGCTGTAGCTATGTGCTACGTATAGAGCTAAAGTGGCTCGCTATCGACAGCGCGACAGGCGTGTGCTACCGGTCGCCGGTACTAAATAACAGTGTCACACTAGCCTTTGCCAACACCGCCTGGATGGGTTAATGCGATAGAGTAGTAATTTATCACCGTTATTATTTAGCGTGAAATTTGATTAGCATTAAGGAAATCCACTAAGTACCATTATAAAGTAGGTTTTTACATACATTTCAAAAAGTTTTGAATGGGTTGATGCGAGAAAGGAGAAGTTATATTATATTCTATAGGTACTTGTTTTTTGTCAAAACCGTTTGCATAGGTTAGTGAATAACTTAAGACGATAGCAGGTTATTTTAGTCATGATCTACTTATAGAGATATTCGAAATCTTTATGATATTATATCTATTGATAAAATCATCTAAATAAAATACTGAAAGTCACAACAGCCTTTGGCAACACCGCCTGGATAATTTAATGCGAAAGGGTAGTAACTCTTCACCGTTATTATTTAGCGTGAAATTTGATACGCTATTAATACACAGCACTAAATGTATCAAGAAGGTTTTTACAAATATTGTTTGAATGGGCTAATGCGAGAGAGGGGAAGTTAATTTCGATTCTATATATGTTTTTTGGCAAAATCGTTTGGATAGGTAAGTGAAGACGTACGAGAGAAAGTATGTTATATCCCAAAACATTGATGATATTATATTTATTGATGTTATACATATACATATTTGTTATTTAATTATTTGCAAATTTCGTTTTAACGAGCGAATTTCGCGTTGGCTGTAGCTAAGTGCTGCGTATAGAGTTAAAGTCGCTCCCTATGCATGTGCTATCGGTCGCCGGTACTAAATGTGTCACACTAGCCTTTGCCAAACGCACCTGGATAGGTTAATGCGACAGAGTTGTAATGTATCACCTACTGTTACTATACAAGGCTATTTTGCTATAACCGGACAAATTTACAGCGAAGTTTTAGAATCAGTAACATAGGCAGATGATGCAGAAAAATTAGTTAAATAGCAATCTCAAACATTTTATCCTTTTTTCTTTTAAATTGAAAATGCGTGGTGATGCATTATTTATCTGATTTTACTACGCACTCAGACATTCGCAAGGGTCGATCGGTAGACAAAAACGTTGTTGCCCATAAATCACATAAAATTTTCGATAATTTCAAATAAAAGCCTTATTTACTCGTATTTGCAAAAACTGCAATAACGGTATATCATTATTTATATATTTGAACTTAAGTTTAAAATGTGGCTACTCTTTGAAAAATAGCACTCTAAAGCGTAAAATTTGGGACCACTCTTGATGTATAAACTTTTTAATAAAAAAAGATCAGAAAAATCAGTTCACAATTGATATAGATATCGCATAAGAAAAAGAATGAAAAAAATCGAGCCTCTTTTTTTTTAAGTCAGCTAAAGAACGAATATACAAGAACTATTATAACACATAGATTTGCGTTCCGTTTACAATAGACATAATACAAATACTATCTGACCCGGTAGACGTTGTTCTACTTTTTCCGAACGTTGCGCGATGAGCTTAATTATATACTTATACCAATTCACTCAGAACTTTAAACATTAAAAATACGAAATTGACTAATAACTCGAAAACAGCGTCTTCTATGTAGCTTCCATTTTGTGTTGTTTTTTGCTACTATACCAACAAATTATTATTGTTAACATGAGTTACTTAAGTCCATAAATAAACAATTCAATTACTCGATCTCAGGGCCACAATCGGTTTTATATATTTAGATTTTCTGGTTCCTATTAAATTATATCGCACAGGTATGAAACCATCGTCTTACATTTGCAACAGACATTATTACTTAGAAGTAAAAGAATAAAAATGAAATAAAATTTCTTTTTATTGCATAACGTTACCCTGCGCCTGCGCACCTTTTTGTACAATCCCGCGCCGTATTTCGGCTGCGCGCGCGCCCATTTATCTCGGCTATCATCTGAGATACGGGGGCTATCCGCATCTTTATGCGCTTGTATCAGATAGCGGGAGATACTCGCCAAAGCTCGCTGATTAGCCGATATCATTTGATAGGAGACGTTTTTCGATTCATATTTTTATAATGATCTACTTTTGTTGAGCTAATTTACTGGACATGGCCTTGACTGTCTAGGTTAATTTAATATTATTTGGTGACGATTACGGATACACTTGCACGTTAAATATTTCTACCTTTTTATTCTCATCCATATAAATTTTAATATTAAAATAAAGTAGGTAAGAACAGGTACAGTATGTACCGGTTCTTACCTAGTGACATTTTACATCAAAAAAAGTAACGCGGATATAATATTAGGTCTAATATATAGTATTCAAATAATATGTACTATTTATAGTACATATTACATAAATGATTTTATCACAAATTTATAGTCAATTTGCTTATAATTATGAAAATTAAGTTTAATTTATTTTTTCAAATAATATTTTAGTTTTTTTTTTCCAATTAAATTTAAAATTTGTGTGGCAATTAGAGCAACTTGTAACTTGGCTGAGCTAGACTATTTATGGGTGACATCAATAAGTTTTAATTTTATAAATAACAGAATACCGCAGTTTTTTTTTTATTGTAGTTTTTTATTGTTTCGCTATGCATGTACGATCACGTGTGGTCTACTAAAGTTACCACAATCTATTAAATACCGACAGTCGTTAATTGAATGACTTTAAATACGTTTATCCATCCGATCTACAGTTTAATACCTTCTCAATCTCATCTTGGATTGATTTCAATCGGTTTTCGATTGACGTGGACAATCAAAGTACAATTAATTAGGCGGAACACACAACGAGCGGCCCCAGCCACTCGTGATACGGCGACAAGATTGGAACAACTTTGGGGATTTAGATAGTGCATGTTCCAATAGTGTTTATTGTGATGTGTTTGTATGTAGGGTGACCATTTTAAAGGAATATCCATGAGGATTTATTTAATTAACTTTTAACAGTGGCCACTGTGCAGCTTCTGCTGTAGCATGGATGGGCCGGCTCGAACCGGTGCAGTACCACGACCTCACAGAATACCAGCGTAAAGTAGAAGCTTTGCTTCTGCGTTTTACTTGGTTAGTGCAGGTGGCCGGACGCCAACGCCCCAATTTCCATAACATGGTAGCGAAATTCAAAAAGAAAATACTAACCCAGGAGGGTACCGGTATCCCTGGTAATGGAGAATCCCTCAATGAACACCCACGGTTACGCTACCCTCTTCTTCCTGAGCGTAGGTGCTCAGGCTACCCCGCACATTCTGGGGGTGGGGGGGTGCAAACAATGCGATAAACCGAGCGATAACACCATGGCGACCCCTGCCACGATATCCCTGGTTTGCGTATATACGTTAGAGTGGATATCTGTTTTCGACGTCTTGGCAGTTTTGAAGGTACAGAACTGTCCATCCTTTATCCCCGCGTCTAAGGGTTCCTAGCGGTATATATGCCGTATAGGTCACATAGCGGTAATGCCGGCACAGACCGACTCATCGACTACGTCCAAATGGCTAAAGATTTCTTGCTACAAATTTCATCCGTAGAGATCGTGATATTTGGCGATTTTAACTCCCAGCTCGCCGAATGGCTCGGTTCAATTTTAATCGGTCCTGCGGGGAGATCTGTTTATGTATTTGCCATGGCATATGGTCTGACACAACTGGTTACTTCGCCTACGCGGATTCCAGATGTGAAGGATCATACACCTTCCCTGTTGGACCTTCTCCTGACCTCTCATCCAGACCGGATCCGGATATCAGGTTTCCGTCGATGCCCCTCTCGGCTCTTCGGACCATTGTCTGATCCGGAGTGTGGTGCCACTCACACTCCTCTCGCGGTTGCATTCTGCAGGCTGCTGCCGTGTTTGGCATTACATGTCGACGGTTTGGGACGGAATGCGGTCTTTCTTTGCATCCTTCCCATGGGGGCGGGTTTACATTTTGCCAGATGATCGCAGCGCTGTTGCTGACTCTGTCACTGATGTGGTGCTACAGGGAAAAGAACTATTTATTCCATCATTTGCAGTACCCATCGGAGGCAGCTTTCAGTCTTGGTTTGGTCCCTCCTGTAAGACTGCATTACGCAGTAAGCAGGAGTGTTATCAGGCCTGAGCTGAGCCTTCAGCGGCTCGGGATGTAAACACCAGCATGCTTAAAAAGAAGTATAACTTCGCCTTCAGGTCCTTCAAAAGAGTTATTGCCAAGGCAAAGTATGAGCATATTGGCAGAATTGGCGAGAAATTCGTTAGCCTTCCTTCGGGAACCCGTGCATTCTGGTCTCCCGTCAAGGCTGTTCAAGGGAATTTCTGTAAGCCATCACTACGATCTTTGCACAGGGATGACGACTCACTGGCCCATGCCGCAAAAGAGAAAGCCGACCTTTTAGGCTCCCTTTTTGCGTCCGACTCAACTCTTGACGACGGGGGGAACACACCGTCGACCATCGCGCAGTATGAGTGCTTTATGCCTGATGTGCGATTCACACAGTGCTCAATACAAAGCAATCCTCTCCCTGGACACACACAAGTCGAGTGGGCCTGACGGAATCCCGCCAATTGTGCTAAGGACGTGCGTTCCAGAGATGGCACCGGTTCTAACGCATCATTTTGGGTACTTCTACTCGCTAGGCGTTGTCCCGAATTCATGGAAGACAGATTTCGTGCACCCGATCCCTAGAAAAGGTAACCGCTCTGATCATTAACTATATATGATTATTAACTGCCAGCTCATGCGGTATCTTGAGGAGTACCAGCTGATTAGTGACCGCCTGTACCGTTTCCGTCGGGGTCGCTCAGCTGGTGATCTTCTTGTTTACCTAAAACATGTGTGCAGGCGATCGAGTCCAAGGGGGAGGCATTGGTCGTTAGTTTGGACGTAGCGAAGGCCTGGCACAAAGCGCTTCTTTCGAAGCTTCCTTCCTATGAGCTTTCCGAGAAATTGTGCAATTGAATCACCAGTTTTCTGGCTGATCGGAGCATCCAGGTCGTAGTAGACGGTACATGGATTACAAGCCTATTAACGTTGGTGTTCCACAAGGCTGCGTGCTATCACTAACGCTGTTTCTTCTGTATATCAATGATATGTTGCAAACCGGTAAGATTCATTGCTGTGCGGATGACAGCACTGGTGATGCTCTTTACACCTGCAGTGTCAATATTTCTCGGTAGAAAGTCGGCGAGTACAGGAACAAACTTGTGCCTGAAGTCTAGTCTTTGCTGAACAAAGTCGCGTATTGGGTGCGACTAAATCTAGTCCAGTTTAATTCTCAGAAGACACAAGTTGCACGTTTACGGGTAAAAATAATCCCTTTGTCGTATTTCCTCAGTTTCAAGGCGCTCTCCTTGATGCCGACATATCAAGTGTCGTGCAGTTTAGTGGAAGAAAAGGCCAAATTGGCCTCAAAAAGCTTGGTGTGCTCAACAGAGCGGGACAGTATTTCATGCCGGCACACCAACTGCAACTTTACAAGGCGCAGGTTCTGCCTCACAAGGAGTACTATTCCCATCTCTGGGCTGGGTTCTCCAGTACCAGCTCCTTTCACTTGACCGCATTCAGCACAGAGCGGCCCGAATCGTCGACGACCGAGTTCTTTCCGATCGGCTCGATTCACTGGCACTGCGTAGAGATGTTGCATCTTTTTGCGTATTTTATCGCATCTACCACGGGGAGTGCTCTGAGGAATTGTCTGAATCTGAGTAGTAATTCCAGCCGCTCAATTTCACCTTCGCACATCGCAACAAAACTCGCAATACGATACATACCATATGCGTGATTGGCGGTTCACCACTGTGCGATTTAGAAGAAATTTTCTTTTTCAAACAACTTCCTTGTGGAATTGATTACCAGCGTTTTTTCCGGATCGATATGACTTAGGGATCTTCAAGAAAAGAGCCTACTCCCTTATAAAAGGCTGGCAACGCATCTGCAATTTCCCTGGTGTTGCAGTTGTTCATGGGCGGCGGTAGTCACTTAACATCAGGTGAGCCGCATGCTCGTTTGCCCCCTTTCGTATAAATAAGAAACCGATATCAAAAAAGGAGGAGGTTCTCAATTCTAAAGGGGCAAGCAGATGTGTTCAGTATACCACGGTACACTGTAATTTCTGTCAAAGTTATTAGTATTAGTAACTAGTAAGTATTAGTTATTTTTATGTATATATTATCTACACTACCGTGTGATTTCTTTTTATTTCGAACCCCGTTTAATAATTAAAATCAAAAGGATAGTTTAGGTTTCTATGGGCATAGCATTTACTTACCATGAGATGGTACTCGTATGGTAGGAAGAAATTGTTATTTCGTGTTACCTATAGGATAAATCTGCATGTCGGATAAATATCTCTTTATAATTATCCTCCTATAAAAAAACTAAGTCATTTTAGGTAATGCAATGCTACGCTGTGGGAGTCGCAAGTAGTAATTATGGAAAATAATATTTAATGGTAAACGACTCGTTTCCACGTTTTTCCGTTTATGCCAGACTTAAAATGTGAGTTTCGGCAAAGGTGCGAGTGATAAGTTTATCCTTGATTAAGAATCAAAATGCAGATTTGTTGTCCCCCATGCTATTTAATTTATAAGTGATATAAAATTCATAACAATACAAAGAAACTACACAAGAAAAACGAGTACAATAAGGCCTTTAGTGAAATTTAGTAGGCCTTAATAACCGCCGACCAATTATTTAGGAAAAACCAAATAAAAAAAAGGACCACCATACGTTACTCAAATCTTCAAGATCAACAAAGCATTTATTCATAAAGATAAAGATTACGATTTTATATACTCGTAGCTAAGTGTAATATTACAAAACATACCTACGATTTATTTGGACTGATTTTTATTATTGGTGCAGGGCAGTCGTATCTTATGATAGTTAATGCAACTCTGGTGGCAGGAAGCGGGCTAGCGCGTCTGCAAACTTGTAGATACATTATCGTGCAATAGGAGTCTGTTATCTGCCGACTTCCAAAAAGGAGACGGTACTCTATTCGACTGTATGTTTTTTTATGTGTGTTACCTCATAACTTTTTACTTGGTGAACCGATTTCGATGATTCTTTTTTTATTTGAAAGCTGGTACTTCTCGTATGGTCCCATATGAATTTGATCTAGGGCATGCCGATGGTTTTTGAGTTATTCTTAATAACTTATATTGAAGTCGGCTGTACAAAATTTTAAATTTTAAATTATTGTCTCCTTACTAAGCGAGTGCGGTTATTATAAATACGATTTTTGTTACTTAGGCCTTATTAGCTGACAGGCCTTATTACCCGCAGGCACCTTACACAGGTAACAATATTATTAAGTTTGGAAACATTATGTTATTCCGTTAGAAATGTTCTTTAAATTACAAACATATTTTATCAAAGTGAACTAAATTACAGAAATATTTGATCTTGTTGTGACAGCTTATCCGATGTCTATCACCTAATTTCATTTCTAATTCTCCCGTTAAAAATGTAAAAGCTTTTCTATTTACCAAATCTAAAATGAACAGAGAGACTAGTCTCGAAGTAGAATGTTAAAGTTACTTTGTCGGCTTCGTCATCTCGAGCCTGATGACACCTATTTTAGAGGATTAGAGAAAGCGTTTGCTGCAGTGTCAGCAACATGGCAACAAGCTAACCTTGTGACACAAATTTGAAAAAAGTGCAATTTATAAATAATTTATATTGTATTCCTTTTTAAAATAATACTAGTGACACTTTCGGCTTATGGTAGGGGTAGTTCACGACAGTCGCATGGCTTTATCGAGTCTACTATTTTTTAAGTTTTTAATCAGAATCCTAACTACTGCCGCTTTAAACTATTTACTATTTAAACCGATAAAATGTTCAAGAAAATAAATAAACTCATTTTTAAAAATAATTTAAATCATATCTGACTACTTTTACTTTTGTGGCATGACTGGCCATTTTTAGTTGACAGTATAACTTAAAATTAAAAGAAAAACGACGAGCCCTGTGCTTGTGTTCTTACTTCTTACACACTTGCAAATTTATTCGGATGAAATTATCATTATTTCCACATAAATTTGGGAGCGTCCATAATTCAAGATTAAATCAGTCAATATAAACTGGCCTCGTACACTCGTCAGGCCATAGGCTATATTTTACAGGGCCGGTAGCTTGTCGCCGCGACAACGCTTTGTGGGACGACACCCGCCGAACAGTTGCATAGTATGCCCATATGTATATACAGACGGACGGTCAATTATATACTTAAACTATATTTAGCGGTGTTAAGTGTGCGACTATAGTTTGTCAAAGCTAGGTCGCATGTATTGTTAAGTGTTTTCGTGACTTAGATATTTTTCTACTTAAACTAATTATGACTTCAATAAGATTCTATATATGTATATGTGTACGTGAATATGTACTTATGCAAGGATTATTAAGGATACTTTTAGAAGCTATATGTCAAGTAGTAAAGTAGTTAAGACAATTATTACTTACAAAAAATTGTGAGCCGTCGCGAGACTCCTGGCAGATGTGAAACATCGAAATTATTTTGTACAGGTAATATGCATAAAATATTTAAAAATTACGACAGGAAATAAATATGGCATTATGAAAAATAAAATATTAAGAATGTTTTCAAGAAAAAGAGGACTGTTTATTTAATAAACATTTATATTCTTTAAATACAAAAATTAAAAATTCGCGTCAAAGAATAACCATCAATAATAAATGTTTCAATAGAAATTCCAACATGATTAAAAGATTTAATTTTTTGATGTTTATGTTAAAAACAAATAGGAACATTCTTGCGCCACTTGCTATCATATATATTAGTCATGTTTTTATTATTATTTCCTATTAGTTTCGTTAATAAGACTGTAATTTTTAGCTATGGAAGAGCTAAGACACCTGCTACAGGCATTATTTTGCTTACTAGGTGACCTCGAACACTGATCATATAATGTAACTTTAATAAATGACGAAATAAGTAATTTATTTATTATTATTATTATTATTTTGGAGTATTTGGTTGGGCTGAATAAATATACTAAAGGAAACAATGAATAAACATAAATATATATTTAATATACTAACATAAATAAATAAATAAATAAATAATACATAAATAAATAAAATCTCAACGAGATGAAAGCCCTCGGCAGGGGAGACCTTTTCTTTTATACATGGGGAAATGCATACCCGCCTCGCGGGGCAAGGACGGGTTATGTCGGATTCGCACCGACTAAAACCCCATGGTGTTCTACCTTCGCCACATATTGACAGAGCCACGGGAACGCTTTCGCACACATTTATACGTGGTAGAGTCATGCTGCAGCTATATTAGTAACATAGTTGTAGCACGAATGGGTCGGCTCGATCAGGGAAGGACCACGCTCTCACAGAATACCAGTGTAAAATAGCAGCTTAACACTGCTGTGTTTCGTATGGTGAGTGTAAAGAACCGGAGACCCTTTTTACTGGAAACGAGGCAATCCATCTTAGTCCTCACGGGTGGCAACGCATCTGTATTTTGATTCGCATATGAGGATAAATGTAGATATCTATGGACCACAGCAACCACTTACCATCAGGTGGGCTGAGTGCTCGTTTGTCACCCAATTTTATAAAAAAAAAATCTGTGGCCTCACCAGCGCTGGCTGCCCCATGGCAACCCCTCCTTGGGGAAGCACTTCTCCTCCCTATTCTCCTTCTCAGGCAAGGCGCATCAGGAACACAACGCTGGCCTTCCTCCACGGCCTCCAACTCCAGCTACGTAACGCCCCCCCCCCCCCCCGAGGCCGCGAAGACCATGGGGCCAAGAAAATCGAGCGTGCGGTAGCACAAGCTTACTGACCCCAGCGGTGGGTCTGGTCTTTGGCTCCGTGTGTAGGGCCGGCCCGAGTGGCCACCTCGGGCCGGCCCTACGTCATGGGCCAGCCAAGGGGTTCCTCTTTGTTCACCGCGGGTGACTAAGCTACGGCTACTAAGCCCTCCCGCCACGACAAGGCCAACCCGCCTTCTGCATTTGAGCCCAGAGCGGTCCGTCACGGAGTCTCAGTCGCCTCAGATGACTCGAAAGGCTAACGCAGAAACCACTACAGGAATAATTTCGGTCGGCAGACCACCCCACATCTCGGTTATCTCATGAGCCAAGTCCAGATATTTTGTTTTCTTATCTGCTTCGGCTTTCACGAGGTTCTCGTCATTTGGAATGGTATTGTCGACTAAAAATATCCTTGACTATACCCGGTCCATCAACACAATATCAGGCTTATTCCCAAGAATAGTCCTGTCTGTGATGATGGCTCGGTCTCAGTAGATGGCGCGGTCATTTTCGAGCACGGTTTCCGGCAAGTATTTATAATAAGGCAGTTTTCGAACTACAAGACCGTATTTCAGAGCGAGCTCCTGGTGCAGATCGCCAGGATAGCCAGGATCTATTAGATTGTGCCTGTGCAAGTACTCAGTGTTAGAAAGAGCCGAACAACCAGAGATGACATGCCTAAGTGACTCATCGGGATGGCGACAAGTTCGATAGATGTCGACTGTGCCATTCTTTAATATGTATTTGCGATAGTTATTTTCCTTAATAACCTGATCCTGTATTGTACAGACAAAACCTTTGGTTTCCCCCAAGAGGTCACCAAAACGTAGCCAGTGGAGAGAGGCAACTGTGTCTACGAAACGCCCATGAAGAGCCTTGTAGAACCTCCCGTGGAGGTCCTTCTCCTTCCATACGGACTCCCGCTTGGAAATACACTGTACCGCTGGGTCTTGCCGTTGCTCGTTGGCTAAGCATAAAGAGGTTAGCCCTTTATCACACGAAATTACGTCCCTGTAGAATGGATCATCCGATTTCGCCAGGAAGTAATGACGGTGGCTGCACACTTCGCAATTATGCATGGTGAGAGCGCTTAACAAGTTTTGCCCACCATGTTTCCGCGGCAAGTACAGTCTCATTACCGAAGATCTCGGATGCTGCATCTTGTGGGATGTCATAACGGTGCGGACTTTTCTATACAGAGCCAGATATGAGAACGGACAAAAGGCATACTGACTGCTTCATACCCGCCTCATCTTGTAGTGTTATGCTACTTACTTATCATTTTACATTATTTTAAATTCATTTTTCCATTCTGTTTCGATTTTCTGCATTCACCTCAAAACTGGATATTTTACATCACCTTTATTTCCATAGGATCCTGTAACGATTTTAAACCATAAGAACACAATAACAAATCATTTCTACTTCGTATTTTCACATTATCAGCACTTTTAAATTGGTGTCAATGGAGTCTACCTTTTTTCGATCTTTTAGTTAGTTTTCCGTAACTCTGCAATTTCAGGCTTTGTGCGTGCAGTTGCGCTACCTTTTTTCCTATATCAATAATATCTCATTTTTCACTTAAATCTTGCCGTTTTTTTATTACAAGCCTAAAACCAAAATTTGACATGTTTTGACATTGTTGTTTATTTGGTCTCTATGGCAATTATATTCAAATTTGCTACCGGTCTGTTGTTTCTATTTCGATAATTCCACATAAATACTCTTTTCTCTTGACCATTTACAAAAAATTTGCGTTTAATTTAAATAATTTTTCCGTTCTCTCTAGAAAGGTATAAAAGCCGAACAATCGGTGAAGAAATTGAGTCTCGCTTCAGTTCTCGAATTGGAAGCATCTCCTAAAGGCCTTATCCCGGGGCCGCACTGCCCCGGGATCCTGCAAGCCTCTGTCCTGCCTGAAGCCACTGGACTCTACGAATCTCTGCTGTACCTGAAGTCACCGGATCCTACAAACCGTTGCTCTGCCTGAAGTCGCCGGGATCCTACAAGTCTCTGCTCTACCTGGAGTCGCCAGAACCTGCAAACCTCTGTTCCGCCTGAAGTCACCGGAACCTGCAAACCTCTGTCCCGCATGCAGTCACCGGATCCTGCAGGCCTCTGTGCTGTCTGAAGTCGCTGAGGATCCTGCAAGCCCCTGCCTGGCCTGAAATCGCCGGATCCTGCAATCACCGCATTCACCTGAGGTCGTCGCCTAGAGACGCCCACGCCTTCTCACCTACGCCGTGCGTGCTCGTTCCAGGCGCTGAGAGCACACTTTGGATCTTCAGACTCACCTTCGACACTAATCTCTTTTTTTTTATTACCTTTTTTAAATAATTTGTAAATCACATCATCCTTCCTCATCTTCATACTCCATTTTTGTTATATAAAATTGTAAATATCTTTTGAATCTTAAATATATTATTTGTTTTGTTGTATTTTTGTTGTTTTGTTGCTCTTAGGTTAGATTCTTTTTGTTCTTAATTGTCGCTTCACGACATTTAGGCGCCCAACGTAAAAGTTCTCTTTCTCTTTTCTTCACCTTTACTGCGTCTTGTCCATTCCCTTTTGATTTAATTGCTTTCTCTTTCGTTCTTAACTCTTTATTTATTCATCCTTTTCATACCTTCCAAATTCTAAAACAACACTTCATCTAGTGTTTCAACTTATCTGGACTATATTTAGATCTACATTTAACACTTCACTTACATTCATCACTTTAATATTCACTTACATTCATCACTTTAATATTTTTATTCTAGATAACTTAAAGAGGTATCATTTTTAATTAAATTTTTATTTCTTAAACTTAACTTTACACATAATTATAACAATGAAAAGGGTTATTAAGTACGAATTCCTTAACAAGGCCGAACTCGAATACGAAGTGAAGATTAGATATGAGGAACCAGCTAATACTGTTTTACTTCTAAAAAACAGGTTTTGCGTTTAGTTGCGAATTCTCACCCTGAAGATATTCTGACTTCTCCAATTCCGATTGAGGATGACTTGTCTCAAATTGATTCTACTTTGACCTACTTGGACTGTAAAATTAAAAAATTTTTACAAGGTGAAACCAAATACTTGCGACTAATAGAAACTTTTATTAATCATGTCTTTTACAGATTGGAACGAATAGATACTGACTTATATCCAGACTTTAAAGCTATTTTCGATACTTTGAAGATGAAATATGACGATATAACTAAACAATTTGAATCCTTGACTCCAGCTCCAACTGAAAATGACCCTCCATCACTTGACCCTCCTGTTGACCTGACTGTCACGGAACTCCCTCTTGTTTCTCAAACTTCTATTCAGGTCCATACCCCGTATCCTCCACCACCACCTCAATCTTTTTCTCCAACTAACGTCTTCAAAGATCTGAAAAGACCTTCAATGGTAAAAGCTGTCCAAGATCCTTTCTTCAAAAACTTGAAGAATACTGCTTAGCTCGTGGCTTGTCCAAAGACTTGTTGATTTCTCAAGCGTTCGAAATTTTCACTGACAATGCTCTTCATTGGTTCAGATTTAAATATAATCAAAATCCAAACTTAACTTGGAACGAACTTTCTTCTTTATTAATCAAAGACTTTGGTGGTTTTGATTATGATCATAAACTTTTAGAAGCGATTAGGAATCGAACTCAAGGTCGTGATGAACCTATTGTCATCTATATTTCCATCATGTCTAGAATGTTTTCTCGTCTTTCGAAGAAACTTTCTGAAACAGAACAATTGGAGATTATTTTGAGGAATATTCGCCCATGTTATTCAGTCTTCGTAGCTCTAAAAGACATTGACTCTATCGACTCTCTTCTGGCTACTTGCCAAAACTATGAAAAATTCCTAGACAGAGACAAACAATTTAAAGAACCAAATGTACAACAAAGTCCTCTTATTTCTGAATTCAACTACAAGCATTCCACTTCAAGTTCAGTTGACTCTCCAAATTCTTCTAATAACTCACGACCTTCTCCTCCCCTCATGAATAAATTCACTTCATCCTACAAGTACCCTTCTAGACAAGTTAATAGTCTCTCTCAAACTAAAGCTCCTCAACAAAGCTCTTTTTGTGTTCGCTGTCGTAAACAAGGTCATTCTTTGAACACTTGTACTCAACCACGATTCGTGATTTGTTTCAAATGTGGTCTTAAGGGTTTTAAAACTGCAGATTGCCCTACTTGTTCTCCCAAACCTAATACTAGTTCAAAAAAACCAACTGCTGACTTGAAAAGTAACTTAAACTTTGATAAGGACGATTGGACTAATTGGATTAAAACAATTCAAAACTTTTTTTCTTATTACAAAATCTCTTCTACACTCTACTCCAAGGAACAAGATCTTAATCGTCCATTCGTTAATGTCAAAATTTATAACTTAACTTTATCTGGTTTACTAGATTCTGGCAGTTCAGTAACTATTCTGGGTAATAATTCTCATTTGGAAATTCTTAAACTGGGCTGCAAACTTTTCAAGTCAGATCTTATTACTGTCTCTACTGCTAATAATCAAAAAGTTAATTCCTTGGGTTATTTTGACTTACCTGTTCATTTCAATAATCAAACTCATTTAATTAAAGCTTACGTTTTCCCTGAAATATTTCCTTCGCTAATACTAGGTATTGACTTTTGGAAAAAATTTAATCTTTTACCTAGTGTTTTATCTTCTCTTAACTTTACAGAATCTAAATGCTCTGCTATCGAAACTAAAGATACTAAAGTTTTACCTTTAGTTTTAACTCCTAATCAAAAGAACATCGCTAATGACATCATCCAACGCTTCAAGACAATTTCTTTTGAAGAAAAAGGTATCCTGGGAAGCACACACTTAATCACCCACAAGATTGACACTGGTGATTCTCTTCCAATCAAACAAAGATGTTACAGACTGTCTCCTGAAAAACAAAAGGCGTTAATTAATGAAGTTGACAAGATGCTGCGATGGAACGTCATTGAACAATGCGAAAGTCCTTAGTTATCTCCAGTTCTCATCACTCCGAAGAAGAATGGTGAATGGCGTTTCTGCGTAGACAGCAGGAAGCTTAACTCAGTTACACGTCGTGATGCTTATAGTCTGCCACTAATAAGCGAAATTTTGGACAACTTGAGGAATGCCAAATACTTATCAAGCATCGACATTGCGAAAGCATTTTGGGAGATTCCCTTGAATCCTGCTGATAAAGATAAAACTGCATTTTATGTACCTGGAAGAGGTATGTTTAGATTCAAGGTAATGCCTTTTGGTCTTTCTAACTCACCTGCAACTCTACAAAGATTAATGGATATGCTTTTTACCCCTGAATTTGAGCACAAGGTATTTTGCTATCTGGACGACATCGTTATCATTAGCGAGACTTTTGATGAACACATATCACTCCTCATGAAAGTTCATGAAAAACTTTCATATGCTAATCTGACTATTAACTTTGAGAAGAGTCAATTCTTCAGGAAAGAACTGAAATACCTTGGTTTTCTAGTGGACGAGTACGGTCTACGTGCTGATCCAGATAAAATAAAAGCTATATTAGAATATCCTGTACCTACTTGTAGAAAAGAAGTGCGAAGATTCATAGGCACCTGCACCTGGTTCAGAAGATTCATTCCAAACTTTAGCACTATTGCCTCTCCACTCAATCAACTAACCTGTTCCGGGAAGAACGCTCCTAAATTTCTTTGGAATTCACAAGCTGCAGCTGCTTTCCAGAAACTTAAAGAAGCTTTGGTAACTGCTCCTGTCCTTGCTTGCCCTAACTTCGAACTACCCTTCTCTGTACATTGTGATGCATCAAACTATGGCATAGGAGCAATGCTTACTCAACATCAAGATGACAAAGAAGTCGTGATTGCTTACATGAGTAAAGCACTAAACAAAAATCAACAGAACTACTCAACTACTGAAAGAGAAACATTGGCTGTAATAACTGCGTTAGAACACTGGCGATGTTACCTAGACAATGGTAAAGAATTTACAATATATACTGACCATGCTGCACTTAAATGGTTTCAGAACTTATCGAATCCATCAGGAAGACTTGCTCGCTGGACTTTACGCTTATCATGCTTTAACTTTGTCCTGAAACATAAAAAAGGAAAGGATATCGTTGTTCCAGATTTATTATCAAGACATAAGAATCAAGAACGTCCTGATACACGAGAAATTTCACCTCAAGGCATACATCCTATTACGATTGAAGAACCACCTGATCGTAAACGTGAGCACTACAACAAGATTTTTCTCGGATGCTCCAACAACCCAGATGCATATCCCAACTACACTATCAGGGATAACAAACTTTACCGCTGCATCCATTCTCCCGATCGTCTAAACGATGACTTTATTTGGAAAGAAGTTCCACTACCTCAAGATAGACATGCAATTATTGAAGTTAACCATGGTTCCCCTTCAGAACTCCATCTTGGTATCTTCAAGACATTCAAAAAAATATCTTTAAAATACTATTGGCCTGGTATGTTTAAGGACATTGCCAATTTAATCTCAACTTGTGAAACCTGCTTAACCTACAAACACCCTAATCATTCTCCCTATGGTCTTATGGGTAAACCTAAACTTTGCTCCAGACCTTTTCAAACTATATCCTTAGATCTTATGGGTCCATTGCCTATGACTCGAAGACGAAATCAGTATATTCTAGTAATTAACTGCAATTTTACTAAATATACTATGATTTTTCCCCTTAAACGTGCTACTTCAGCTAATATTATTAATGTTTTGGAAAATTCAGTTTTTCTAGTTCATGGCATTCCCCAAACTATTATAATGGACAATGCTGTTCAATTTCAGTCGCGAGAATTCCACTCATTCTTAAATTCTTATAACGTTCCTTTTATTTTTCACACAGCTTTATATTGTCCTCAGGTTAATCCTACGGAGAAGTTTAATAGTACAATTATTACAGCTCTAGCATCTCTAGTATGAGACGATCATAGATCCTGGGACAACCATCTTACTAAGATTCAGTACGCAATGAACAGCGCTACAAATGTAGCTACTGGCTTTACTCCAAACTTTTTAGTCTTTGGTAGGGAAACAATACTTTGTGGTTCCTTCTATACTCCAACTCAGAACCTCGAGGAATTGATATTTATGCCTCGTGATATTTACGCGTCTAATGCTGGTCTCCTCTCATCTATCTTTCACAAAGTTCAAACTAAACTTCACATAGCGCACGCTAAAAATAGCGCTCGCTATGATCTTCGCCGGGCTTTTAAAGAATTTAATGTGGGAGATACTGTTTGGCGTAAAAACCATGTTTTAAGCAATGCCGGCGTATACTTTAATGCTAAACTTGCCGCTAAGTTCATCAAGTGCAAAGTGATAGCTAAACTGTAGCCACTAGTCTATGTGCTTGAAGACCTTAATGGAGTTAGAGGCAAGTGACACATCAAAGATGTAAAATCATAAATTTTCTTAACTTTTATTAACTGTTAATTTGTATATATGTATAAATATCACCATCATTCTCACCTTATTATTTTTATTTCTTTTAATTTGTTTGTTTGTTTGATGATCCAGTGTTCTTCAACACATCTTGCTTTAGGACCTCGAACTTTCGTTGGTTTATCGTCACTTTTTATTTTTATTTCAGACACATCTCGTTGGTGATGTTGCTGATCTCTGGCTTTGAGCCCTACCGCTCTGGCCGTTCTTAATCTTTACTTAAGTCATAGCGACTAAAGCTTACTTGAGGTATTTCTTTATCTTTATCTTCACTTGGGAGCGGTTGACTACTCCCTTAATAATTTTTTTTCCACGCAGGAGCGGATGACAACTCCTTAAATAAGCCTGAATGTCCTTTCGAAAACACACTTTTAGAGTGGTAGTCATTGAATGTGAACTCCACCCTTACCTGAATGCAGATGATGAATGTAAGAGATAGTATATCTGATTTTGCCTGGTGATGTCTGTTTCTGCAAAGCTGTGTTTTTATGGTTTATTTTAGAATGTATATATCAAAATTTTTGCTGAGTCAAAAATTTTCCAGGGTCGGGGGGAAAATGTAGTGTTATGCTACTTACTTATCATTTTACATTATTTTAAATTCATTTTTCCATTCTGTTTCGATTTTCTGCATTCACCTCAAAACTGGATATTTTACATCACCTTTATTTCCATAGGATCCTGTAACGATTTTAAACCATAAGAACACAATAACAAATCATTTCTACTTCGTATTTTCACATTATCAGCACTTTTAAATTGGTGTCAATGGAGTCTACCTTTTTTCGATCTTTTAGTTAGTTTTCCGTAACTCTGCAATTTCAGGCTTTGTGCGTGCAGTTGCGCTACCTTTTTTCCTATATCAATAATATCTCATTTTTCACTTAAATCTTGCCGTTTTTTTATTACAAGCCTAAAACCAAAATTTGACATGTTTTGACATTGTTGTTTATTTGGTCTCTATGGCAATTATATTCAAATTTGCTACCGGTCTGTTGTTTCTATTTCGATAATTCCACATAAATACTCTTTTCTCTTGACCATTTACAAAAAATTTGCGTTTTATTTAAATAATTTTTCCGTTCTCTCTAGAAAGGTATAAAAGCCGAACAATCGGTGAAGAAATTGAGTCTCGCTTCAGTTCTCGAATTGGAAGCATCTCCTAAAGGCCTTATCCCGGGGCCGCACTACCCCGGGATCCTGCAAGCCTCTGTCCTGCCTGAAGCCACTGGACTCTACGAATCTCTGCTCTACCTGAAGTCGCCGGATCCTACAAACCGTTGCTCTGCCTGAAGTCGCCGGGATCCTACAAGTCTCTGCTCTACCTGGAGTCGCCAGAACCTGCAAACCTCTGTTCCGCCTGAAGTCACCGGAACCTGCAAACCTCTGTCCCGCCTGCAGTCACCGGATCCTGCAGGCCTCTGTGCTGTCTGAAGTCGCTGAGGATCCTGCAAGCCCCTGTCTGGCCTGAAATCGCCGGATCCTGCAATCACCGCATTCACCTGAGGTCGTCGCCTAGAGACGCCCACGCCTTCTCACCTACGCCGTGCGTGCTCGTTCCAGGCGCTGAGAGCACACTTTGGATCTTCAGACTCAGCTTCGACACTAATCTCTTTTTTTATTACCTTTTTTAAATAATTTGTAAATCACATCATCCTTCCTCATCTTCATACTCCATTTTTGTTATATAAAATTGTAAATATCTTTTGAATCTTAAATATATTATTTGTTTTGTTGTATTTTTGTTGTTTTGTTGCTCTTAGGTTAGATTCTTTTTGTTCTTAATTGTCGCTTCACGACAATCGATACCGATGTTCTGTGGCATATCCAGGTATCGGTATGTTGCAGTCTCGGAATGGGTCCTTATGTTGATGGGCATAGATAAGTCTATGCCCTCAGAGTTAGCAACCCTTCCCCTTTCTACATGGATGACCGCACACTTATCCGTCCCCAGCTCCATTCTAATAGAATTACTAAAATCGCAAGTGATGTTTAGTAATTCTATAAGATGGGAGCGACTGGAGGCGAATAATTTGAGATCATCCATATAAAAAAGGTGGGTCACTTTTGTATCTCCTTTCCGAAGCTGAAATCCCCTCCTGGAGTCCTCCAGTAAGGTACTGAGAGGCAAAACCAGATTGGACTCAAACAATCACTCTGGAAGATACCCCTTCTTATCCTTATGTGGCTTTTCGTATACGTCGTCAGCTTTTCTAGATGGCAAAGGATTCTACTCCACTGCCCCATACACTGCCCAAGGAAGTCTCTAACTATACAGTCAACGTTGTACTGTTCGAGGACTCTCTTTAGCCAGGTATACTTTACACATGTCTTTGAAATAATATATTTATTCCTCAGAAGCACTTAAATTGCATGTAATAACATAGTTGTCCGATGGAATCGTACCCGGGTAGCACGCGTACTGTGAAATTTATAACGAACGCTTAGCCTCTGAGTTACCAGGGCTCATTTATGTCTCACATAATACAAGTACGTATCCATTACACCAGCATATAAACTGTCAAATGCCATAAATACAGGTATTTACAGGTGTGAGGAAGGATTTGTTAATTATTCATTTATTTATTTATTCGTTGCACCAACAAAGTGAACATTATTACACATTTTTAAGTGTAACACTACATAGTATGAAAAATTAACAGAAACAAAGTGATTACAGATAAATTATATTAATTTGGAAGAAGTTGATAATTGAATCAATACATTAAATATTATTAAAGCGGTTAATTTAATTATTTTCTGTTCACTTACAAGTACATTTATAAATGCAAAATTAACAAATTAAAAATTCACTATGATTAAAGAATAAAATTACAGAAACATAAGTAATTTAAAATATTATTGCCTCTCTTGGTAATAGTGAAGTAAGAATTGTAGAGAGATCGCTAAGATCTCTCTACAATTCTTACTACGTCCTCTGTCACTAGTATAGCTCACGCTCTTTTGAAGCTATTTCCCGCCGCCAGCCGGGTATTAAATAGTTGACTTAGTGAGAAGTCTTTTTTACAACATTTGCAGGTATATATTTATGCTTATTTAGTAGACTTGAATTATTATTTATCGTCTAGCATTTTCTATGGTTCAATCTTTGTTACACCGAAGGAAAGATGATGAATTGATGAAAATTCTCAAAGCTCTGGTTTCTTAGGATTCCGGTGCCGCTACATGCGGTCGTAATAAAGCGGCGAATGACGTCAATATAACGTTGTCTATATCAACAAATAGCGCGGTTCCTTAAAAAGTGATATTTGAAGCTGTAACGTCAAAACGTTTTGCCGCTATTTGCGTGACCGGTAACTGGTGACCGGTCACGCAAATAGCGCCATGCTCCAGTTGCAGGACAACGAAATTATAATAAATTTTGTGCGTAACCATGACGCTATTTATAATAAAAGTAAGGAATACGTTACGTTTCTGACATTTTATAAAAAAAAATATGGCCGTAGCGGTTATGGAACTCTCCACGTGTCGTCACCGTAAAGACGGCCGTTTTTTGCAGCCATTGTGTTGTGGCCGCTGTATGGCAGCGCCGTAATCTTAGGAAATCAAAGCTCAAGTCTAGTAAGCGAGACGGAGCTTTCAGCCTGCTTGACAAATACACGCTTGTTAGCTTTTTAGCGTCCGGGTCATTTTAGCGTTAGATAGTTAGAGTTAGACTAATAAAGCAAATTTAAATTATGTTAGGACTTTATTCTGTGGTCGGGTTTAAAATGGTTGGTTATGTTAAAAAAACGTTGACAAGATATAACACGTAACAGAGTTACTTAAAACAGAAAAAAAAAATCGACATTGCCTTCACCTTGCTGTAATGAAACTTTTCAATTTTTTCAATTTTTCAAAAACACTAGATGGCACTACTTCATATTTATAAGATAAAAAACCGCGGAGTGCTTTCAAGATGTGATTCACAAACCCTGATAATATGTCCGTTGCATATAGTAGCTACACGGCGTCTAGCCGCCGGAAGTAATTATGCAATGAATCGTCGGCAAGCAATGCGATCGTAGATCTGCTCTCATTTGCATACATTTAGCACAAAGCATTTCTGCGCTTGTCCGTCTTTACCTCCAATCCTAATGTAACAAAAAAACATTAGTTATTGTTTGTATTTTTTATTGTATTTTATATATTTTTATTTAAAGTATTGTTACGAACTTGGGGTTCGAGACAATTAAAAACTGCCGATTGAATTACCAAAATTAACACTTTAATTACACAACACTAATTACAATCTAAAATTACACTAATAATAAAACACAGTTCGCCGTTATTTCGCTTCGAAGTAATCTCTTGTATCGCCAATTCAATACTGCCTCGGTCGTGGTCTATACCGGCCTTATATAGAGCCTCAGATAGTTTCCAGAATCTTCTACTGTAGCGACATCTAGAATGTTCGAGTACATTTCGGTCCCGAAATTTCTGGAAGGATCTCCACTCTCCTAGTTCTGCTACTCGACACTAGAGGGCGCTAGTGTGACTAGTGTTGCCATGTACAAGACATTAATAGTGGCGCGCAATACTTTCATTTACTCGACACTAGGGGGCGCTAGTGTAACTAGTGTTGCCATGTACAAGACATTAATAGTGGCGCGTAACACTGCCCCCTCCTAAGACATGCTCGTCCCGAGCATTATTGGCCCCATAATAACGCGCCAGTCGATCCACATGGACAATCTTAGGAGTACCTCTGGCACCTTTCTGTATCCGGTAGGTTACATCATTGATCCTTGTCACAATCCGGTACGGTCCGTCCCATTTAGCTTGAAGCTTAGGAGATTTCCCTTTGCTGCGAACTTGATTGTGTAACCACACTAGTGAACCTTCATCAAACCCCTTGTTGTTCATTTTGCGGTCATACCGTGTTTTCATCTTCTCAGACGTTTGCTGGCCCGTCTGTCTGACGTGCTCATAAATGTCATTCATTTTGTTCCGCAAGTCATTTGCATAATCGGTTATACTGCGTGGGGCATCAGGTGGTATTCCGGTGATCAGGTCTGCAGGCAGCCGCAATTCTCTCCCAAAGTTTGCGAAAGCTGGTGTCACTGATGTACTTTCGTGTACAGCGCTTCGATATGACAACAAAAACGGTTGTATGTGCCTGTCCCAGTCTCGTTGCCGTTTTTCCACAACTTTTGCTAGGTACCTCTCCAATGTCTGATTAAATCTTTCTACCATTCCATCAGATTGTGGGTGGTAAGAAGTTGTTCGTGTTTTCTGAGTACCCATAACTCGGCAAGTTTCCTGGAATATTTGTGACTCAAAATTCCTTCCTTGATCGCTGTGAATCTCTAAAGGTACTCCAAAACGACAGAAGACTTCATGAACTAGTTTATCTGCAACTGTTGAAGCTTCTTGATTTGGAATGGCGAAGACTTCTGGCCACTTAGTGAAGTAATCCATCACTACCATGAAATACTTGTTACCACTTTCAGTTTCTGGAAACGGCCCCGCAACGTCAATGGCTATCCTCTCCCATGGTGCACCAACATTGTACAATTTCAATGCGCCTCTACTACGAATTTGAGGTCCCTTTACAGCCGCACAACTTGTACATTTGCGGCACCAGTCCTCGACATCGTCACGACAGTGGACCTAGTAAAACCGTTCTCGGATCTTCAGGAGAGTTCGTTTAACTCCCAGGTGGCCTCCTGAACAACCACTATGATACAGCTGTAGAATATCCGGCACTTTAGCCTTAGGGACAACCATTTGCAAATGACACCTGTCTCCCCGACCATTTTCCCATTTACGGCACAGGACTCCATCCTGAATCAGCAAGCTGTCCCATTGGGCCCAATAGCTTTTCGTGGTCGAACTCATTGCTGAGACGTCGCTCCACTTGGGCTTAGGAGCACTGGCCTTCATCCATTCCAGAATCGGCTTAATGTCCGAATCTTCCTGCTGTGCATGTTGTAGGCTGTCCTTCCACTCATTGCTGAGCTGGTCTGTCCTGAGCATTCTCACAGATACCACTTCCTTACCCTCTTGCCTAGTACAATGCTTGCAATCTTCAGGGCAAGGTCTTCTTGACAATGCATCTGCATTGCCATGAGATTTCCCGCTGCGATGTTCGATCACAAAGTCGTATTCCTGCAGTAGTTCTATCCATCTCGCAACTTGTCCTTCCGGATTTTTGAACTGCAATAGCCATTTCAGTGCAGCATGGTCAGTTCGTAAGTGGAATTTTCGCCCTAGAAGATATTTGCTAAAATGCTGCAAGGACTTTACCACAGCAAGCAATTCCCGTCTTGTGACACAATAGTTCCTTTCCGGCTTTGACAACGACTTGCTGAAGTACGCTATCACAATCTCTTGATCACCATTCCGTTGAGACAACACACCGCCAAGTCCTATATCACTTGCGTCTGTGTCAACTATGAATTCCTTGCCCGCATCAGGGTACCCCAAAATAGGTGTTTTGCACAGGCGGTTCTTGAGCTCCTGGAATGCAATATCGCAACTTTCATCCCAGCAGAATTGTCGCTTCTCCTCGGTTAGCTTGTGCAGAGGTTTGGCTATATCTGCAAAGTTCTTCACAAATCGCCGATAATAAGAGCACAAACCCAAAAATGCTCTAACCTGTGTCTTGTCTTTTGGGACCGGCCACTCCTTGACAGCAGCAATTTTCTCTGGATCCGTGCGGATACCTTCTTCCGACACTACATACCCCAAAAAACTAACTTGCCGTTTGAATAGTGAGCACTTCTTTGGACTTAACTTGAGGTTGGCACTCTGGATCTTCATGAGCACGCGTTCCAGGTTTTGAAGGTGCTCCTCGAACGTACGGCCTACGATGATGATGTCATCCAAATAGACGAGACAGGCATCTCCAATTAGCCCGGTAAGTACAAGCTCCATCAACCTTTCAAACGTTGCTGGAGCATTGCACAATCCAAACGGCATGACTTTAAATTGCCACAGACCCTTTCCTGTGGAAAATGCAGTTTTCTCCTTGTCCTTAGGGTCAATTTCAACCTGCCAGTAGCCACTTTTCAGGTCCAGCGTACTAAACCACTTTACGCCTGTGAGCATATCCAGCGTGTCATCAATTCTAGGCAAGGGATAGCTGTCCTTCTTTGTAACGTCGTTCAGGCGGCGGTAGTCAACACAAAACCGCATGCTGCCGTCCTTCTTCTTTACCAGCACCACAGGTGAACACCATGGACTAGATGAAGGTTCAATAACACCATCCTTCACCATTCCCTCAATCATGGTTTCCACTTCCTTTTCACGTGCTACAGGCAATCTTCTTGGCCGCTGACGAATAGGCAATTCTTGTCCTGTGTTTATTTTGTGTTGAACTAAGCCAGTCTTTCCTATGTCAGCTTCGTTTGACGAGAAAACATTGGCGTACTTGAGTAACAACTTCTTCGCCTTGACCATTTCATTCGGGGAGAGAACGCTGCGACAGTCTTCTAAAAGTGTGGTCACTCTCGTTTGTCCATCCTTGCTAGGGGTCCCGGTCGATAGATATTCGCACCGACGCAACCAATCCACTTCCTCACTTGTACCAACCAATGTGCCTTTTTCAATAATCTGTTCCTGATCACAAAGGTTCAACACACGTACTCCTGAGATGTCGGTGGTTCTGACCAAGGTTCGAGCCACTTTCCATGGAAGGTCATTGTCTACCCTTTCCACGAGTACACAACGATGAGCTTGCCCAGGACTCCGAGGAAGACTAACCGGCACAATCGTTTCCGATCTCGGCGGAAGAACAATCTTCTTAAGGCTGTACACATTCCCTGGTAACGCCCCTTCCATGAAAAGTTCTTCTTGTCCACATTTCAAAACACCTTGCTTAACGTCGATCTCACAACAATTCTTCCTCATAAAGTCTAGGCCCAGGATGCAGTCGTCCATTATATCAGCCACGATGACATTATGCAGGTAGATCATGTTGCCTAGCTTCAACTCCATCTCCTTCTCTCCACGGACGGGTATGCGCTGACCAGTGGCTGTCACCAAATTAATGCGTTCTCGGTTGTATGCGGAGTCCCCAAGGAACCGACTTATAAGTTGGGAACTGACAACCGTGCGAGAGGCTCCAGTGTCTATGGTCAGTTTACATGGCGTTCCGTTGACTTCGCCCTTGATGATTAGGCTGTTCCCATCATGAGTTTGTGAGATCGAAATCCTTGGGGCTCTTTTAACATCAGCCAGCACCCGCCAGTTTCCCTGCTGCTGCTGGGCGGTGCTATTATCCGCACTACCCTCTCGAGATCGATCACCTTCCCTTTTTACAGTTCGCTTAGGGCAGCTGGATCGAAGGTGGCCCCTTTCTCCACAGCCGTAGCACCTAGGGCTGTAGCTTTTATTGCGGTCCTGAACTTTAGCTGCTGCAACCTCCCTGACGCGGTGGGAACGATGATCCTGCCGCACGGCTTCCACCTCCAGTGCATGGGTCAAGGCGTCCTTAAGCGTCTCGTGGTGCCCGAGCCTCACAGCAGCTCTGACTTCAAGGTCGCGGATGCCGTCGATGAATGTCTGCACCAGGTTCCCTACAATAAGCGCAGGTACAGACTGGTACGCTTTTCGAACCAGCTTCTCCACCTCAAGGGCCCACTGCTGCAGGTTTTCGTTACTGCGTTGCACGCGATCTTTGAGCTGCGCACGAAAGACGTGTTCCAGGTGAGCGTCGCCATATCTCGCCTCCAATGCCTCAAGGAGCTGCTCGTAAGTCACTTCCTTACCGAGAGCTTCCAGAACAGTTAATGCCTGGTCGCGCAGGCCTAGGGTGAGAGCAGTCATGGCCTGACTTTTATTCCAGCCGTTCGCTTTCATGACAGCCTCGAACTGGATTTTATAGGCCGACCAGGAAGAAGTCCCGTCGAACGGTGGCACTTTGAATCCACGTAGCGAAGGTGTTGTGCTACCACGGGAGCTGTAACTCCATCCCCAAGTTTGAGGTCGTCCAGCGTTTTCTTCACATCAGCCATCACGTTGTCAACCCGATTGTTCACTTGGTCGATTCGGGTTTCAGCTTCCGACAGGCGGTTGTCATGTTGAGCAACCCTATCCTTCACCTCCTTTATCTCTTTCCCGAAGGTAGCGTGAAGGTCCTTCCTGAGGAGCATCTGTTCTTCCATACCGCGCTGCAGCTGCTCTTCCAGCCGACGGGTCTGTTCCTCCTGTCGGCGGGCCTGTTCCTCCTGTCGGCGGGCCTGTTCCTCCTGTCGACGAGCCTGATCCTGCAGCATCATCATCAGAGCACCTAAGTCAGGTGCTGCAGATGCAGGAGCTGCTGACGGGCCAGCCTCCGTGGTTAGCAACTGGCCCTCCGACGTTTGCGGCGTTGCATTACCAAATCGTCTCTGGTCCGTCTCCTGTTGGCGTTGACTTCGGGTACGGATACCCTCCGTGTCGTCTTTAGGTAAAATCGGCATATTTGATCCCACTTCTGACACCAATTGTTACGAACTTGGGGTTCGAGACAATTAAAAACTGCCGATTGAATTACCAAAATTAACACTTTAATTACACAACACTAATTACAATCTAAAATTACACTAATAATAAAACACAGTTCGCCGTTATTTCGCTTCGAAGTAATCTCTTGTATCGCCAATTCAATACTGCCTCGGTCGTGGTCTATACCGGCCTTATATAGGGCCTCAGATAGTTTCCAGAATCTTCTACTGTAGCGACATCTAGAATGTTCGAGTACATTTCGGTCCCGAAATTTCTGGAAGGATCTCCACTCTCCTAGTTCTGCTACTCGACACTAGAGGGCGCTAGTGTGACTAGTGTTGCCATGTACAAGACATTAATAGTGGCGCGCAATACTTTCATTTACTCGACACTAGGGGGCGCTAGTGTAACTAGTGTTGCCATGTACAAGACATTAATAGTGGCGCGTAACAGTATTATTTAATATAATTTGCGTAACATTTTGTATATTATTTAGAGTAGTATTAGAAGTTATTGTACGCACTAAGTTTGCCCTTTTATATATTTGCCTTTATGGGTCTACTGAAAGATACTTCAGCAAATTATGGAATATGTAGAACCTTTGTACGAACTCACTATAAAACTGTTTCTGTATCTTGATCTGTGTACATAAATAAATAAATATATAAATAAAATGTTAGAATTCAAACGTAAGAATTACTTAACATAAAATTTATATTCACGTACATCTGTTTTATTTGTTCTTATCGTAAGTATAGTTTTCGTTTCCTTTATTCGATACTTGATCGAGTAACATGACATTCAAAGGGTCTCAAGATAACTATTCCAGAGCACAGTACTGGAATTTTTCAGTGCTTGTTTTACCTAACAAGCTTTTCAACAAAAACTCCTTTAAGACACTTCGACATCATTACTTGGAGGCAGAGACCTTATATTTTATACTTCATATTTTGTATTTACAGTATCATATTTGTCATATACCTTGCCTAGGAAAGCACGTAAAGCCGTTGGTCCTGTGCCTGATCTCTCTTCGATCGTGTAGAATTGCCGTCCGAACCGTGCCGATCGAACTGTTTGAGTGAGGGAATAGAGAGTGCATGTTGTGACCGAAATTTAGCCTGGAGGGTATTATTATAATAATACTAGATGTACTCATACCTAAAAATGCGTAAAGTGGCATGTGTTAAACCGCCACATTGGGAAGTTGAACACTACAGGCCACCTGTGACCTTGGGTGCCACAAAGTATTCGAAACTTCTTAAATATAAAATAAGCCGATTTAATAGTATTCTTAGTATTTATTGAATGCGATAGTTGCGAGTATACTGTTAAAGCGTGGTCCTGCTCCGGTCTATCCGATCCATTCCACCTGATGGTAAGTGTCGATGGACAACTGCAACACCAGGAGAATATAAAAAGGAGTAAGCTCGCTTCTTGAAGGTCCTTAAGCCGTATCGTATTTGGAATGGGACAGCCGCTACCATAACCATAAACGCTACCACGCACCAGCCGAGAAAAAAAGGCATTTAATGTCCGTCGGCTACAGCTACAGATTAGATAAAATAATGACTCGGAGGTATTATAGTGTAATTATTATAACGGTAAGTTTTAATCGTTATTAGCTCTTTCAAAAAACGTAACAGTTTTTCTACGTCCCAGTGCCGGGCACAGGCCTTGTCTTATTTCTTTGCTGGTTATGGATCAATAAGATGCTGAAAAATCCTCATTCGCTGCATTTGGCGGTCTTCACAAGTCTTTAAATTTTTTTATTTTACAGAAATTTAATCTGCATTTCTGCCTATGTTTCTTTCACCGCCGCTACGTGATAATTCAGCAAAATTTAATCACAATTGCTGCCTGCGGAGATCGGAGTCGCCGCTCGCTCAGAGGTTAAGCCAGCGCTCAGTCTCTAATACAACACGGCTCTCAGCTGCTCGATATTATAACTCTTTCAATACTTAATTCTAACTAGGTTTATAGAATGTTTGTACATCTGAATCCTGAGCATAAATTTATTTTTCAATTTGGACGTTACGCACACGAGGCGTGCATATGTAGACTGATAATAAATTACGCACGGGTTAGGGCCCCCGGCTTCATTTACCCGACGGTCGCTCTCATATCGCCGCGGAGATATCGCTGATAGTGGCCACAGATAAATATAATAATGACGCGCACAGCCGCCGGCAAAATTGGCTCGCGCGGAATGAAAATGTTGTCAATTTGAGTCAAGTTCAAGTCGAAGAGCCCTCGTACGTTTATTATCTAAAAGTCTTGTTTATTTTGAATTGCTATTGACATTTGTTATTTAATTGAGAGAGGGCACTTTATAATAATTAAGAACACCTGAATGGTTTTGAAATAATTATAATTATGTTGAGAACATCTCCTCGAATAGTAAAACTATGAGCTGTGGCGGCTCTGTCGTCCCGTCACAAGGAAAACACATCGAAGCCTAAATCGCGCTAACAAAGTTCCGAAATTAAAGCAGTATATATATAATTGCTCCGAACTACCACTCGGGTCGTAATAAAAACAAGAAAAATACTCCACCTATACGAATGCTAGGGACCCCTGTCCCATGGCACATGTCAGCAAAATATTTAGGCGTCACCCTTGACTATAGGCTTACTTTTGAGCAGGGACTTAAAACGTTATAAATAACAGAATGTATAACGTTATAATAACGTTATGATGGTATCGTTACCTTAGCAAGCATAGCGTTTTCAATATTTTGTATAACGTTTTAAGAGTAACAGAACAAAATTGTGACAGGCAATTTAACGTTATTATAACGATAAAGACGCGACGTTGCCAAACCTATTCATTTTCAAAAGCGGCCGAATCCGCGCGACTTACGAGATGGGTGGGGCCTGGGATCCAATTCGTCTACTAGATACTCGTAGCTTGGACGGACGAGGAATTCTTTGCACCGCACGCACTCCAGAAGCGAACTGGCAACGTTGTAAAGTGAATGATCATTTGATAATATCAACTGCTTGTGAATTGCGATTTGCGACGTATTAATAATTATACCTAGATAAATTTATTTATTTATTCTTTATTGCACCAAATATTTGTACAAAAGGCGAGCTTGATGCTATATGGCATTCTCTACCAGCTAACCATAAATATCATATTACTTATATTTATTTATTTTTTAAAGTTGATTCGAACTACACTTGTTTACAAATATTGAAAATGGATCGTATAAATTAATAAATCTTATAGATATTTTAATCTTGATCAATAGTAAGACTTCAAAATGTTTAATTGCTGGATACGAAAAAGTTTTGAAGGTAAGTTAAGCAAAAATCTTAGATAACGTGTAGAAGAATGCGCCTTTTTCAGTCAGTTTTCATTAAGAAAAATATTGTATTTATATATGTACAGGGTCTCCTAGAAAACAGGATACCAACCTACTTTACCTTCTGTTAGAGCATGGTCCTTCCCCGGTCGAGCCGACCTATTCGTACTACAACTATAGTACTAATATAGCTGCAGCCTGCAGCATAGCTCTACAACATCATACCTTGTCATATTTACCTGTTAGATAGGTACCTATTCCTATCTTAATTCATTATCTGGGGGCACGGCAGTGCCAAGTCGAGCAAAAAAGCGGCACGGCCATACCATCCTTTTCTCGAAGCAGTTCAGCCCATTTTCGAAACCCTATAACTTCGTTGTGGATAAAACTAGAAGCCTGAATTTTCAGTAACCAAGTAGGTATTGTATAGGTTCGGTATGTTTCAAATTTCATTAAATTTGAACCAGTAGTTTAAGAATTATGACTAGCCAAAGTTTTTTAATTTTGTCACTCACTGACTGACTGATCATCAAAACTCTAAGCCACTTCTAGCAGACCTAGAAGCTTCAAATTTAGAATGCAATTAGTGTTTAGTATATACATCAAGGAAAAATTAAAACATTTTGCAATTTCGGCCCAGTTTTAGAGATACACCAACTGCATAAATAACTTTGTAATCCCATATAAATTTATAGGATTACAAAGTTACATTTGCAGTGAATGAATAAGTGAACCTATATAATTATGTATAATATAATGGAATAATAGGTGTAGATAGGTACCTAGATATATGTATCTACAAAAAGAAATGAGATGCCATTAAAAACATAACTTGTAAAAAAACCAAGTCTCGCAACTCAGATCTTCTACCGTAAAAAGTTGTGAGATCCATATATAAATATTAATAATACCAAGTCGATTGATTTATTCAGTCCCTACTTAAGGGTTCTTCTGTCTTAAGTTATTAAGTAATTAGCTAACCTAACAACATCTTATAGTGACTATATCAATATTAAAAATCTTTTATATTTTGAATAAATAAATTGACTTGGCAATCGCACTAAACAATCTAATTTAATATAATATGTATTACTTGAGAGATACATTGTGTTTTCATGCGATGGCCAAGTCAATCCATTTATTTAAAATATAAAAGATCTTTAGTATTGATGTGGTCACTATAAGATGTTGATAGGTTAGCTAATTACTTAATAACTTGAGACTGAAGAACCCTTAAGTAGAAAATTAACTAACCGACTTGGTATTACATGGATCTCACAACTTTTTACGGTAGAAGATCTGAGTTGCGAGACTTGGTTTTTTTACAAGTTATGTTTTGGATAGCATACTTTTTTAGATTTACACAAATATTTGACATTTTTAATAAAACTATCAATATTATTTTAGCCAATATCATAAACACTAGTCAACCGATTTTGATGAAATCGATATTATTCCCTAAGTTGAAATAAATGTAAGCAAATAATTCCTAAGTTGAAATAAATAAAAAACGAATGATCACGATCTGACTAGTTTCGGAGAAATGCGTGGACAAACATACATACTTATATAGACGTATAAAATTCTGTATATTGGCTTGGAAGCTCTGATAGATAATTATATGTGAATATTTTGCAGTTCCAATAATATTACATACATTCGTGTCGAATTGATAACCATCTTTTTTGAAGTCAGTTAAAAATTTAAACCGACTTTATACTTAGACAGAACATATCTTGAAAACTACTGAAGCGATTTTTATGAAAATTGCACTGTTCTTTAAGTTGAAAGATGCTTAATGTAATAAAAAAAGTGTGTGTGTACTTATATACGCACGTAGGAATTTACACTTTTTTAGCGTAACAAACCAAAAATAACTAAAAATTATATAGGATCCTGGTGACAATTAATTGACGGCTCCGTGTCACAGTGGCTTAACAATGAGTTGCAGCGCTAAGGGCCGTGGGTTCGTTTCCCGAACGGAATAAATATTTGTATGGCCTAAAAATAATTGTTCTAGGTCTAGATGTTTATCCTTGTGAAATATATGTATGTAAACGTCCCCTGCGATACAGGAGAAAATCTAATTATAAAAGTAAAATTTGTGGAGATAACGTTTTTAAAAATATATATATAATTTGTATTTATTAAAATTTTTAAACCTTATTATTCTAAATTTTTGCTCTTAATATTGTTTCACAAAATATCACGTACACATCGATCACGTCTTTTGATGGGTAAATTTAACCTATTTTATCTTTAAGGGTATAAATAAATATATTAACGATTTTACACCATTATGCTGAGAAGCTCAGAATGCCAAACTGCGATAATGTCTCCACACTTAAGTTTGCTTAGCAAAACTCTTCCTCTCTATCCACATTTAATATATTGCAAAACTATGTTCTTTTCTTATGTGCATGGAAAGAAAATCACTTAATACTAATATACTTTGAAGTGGCAGAGAATTTGTATTATATATATAACATTATCGTCTTTCTTCGCGTCACTTCAATACTACTGATTGATGTAGTATAAGCAGATAAGCTAAATGGAGTTTCAACTATGTATTGATATGTGGATAGATCAACCTGGAATTCAAACAAATTAAATTGACAAAGCAGACTTATTGGAACGAAGTTCCTTATTGGACGGTACGAATTTGGCGGATGGGGGCTAGGTGAGAAAAAATGTAAGATTTTTCCGTCACGACCCCTTCTGACGTATAAAAAAGCGAGATGGAATAATATCCATCTCCCTCGCACTTTTTCTTATCTTGCCATGAAAGAAATATTATTTTATTTTAAATGACCCTTAATTTTAATAGACGCTAGTAATTCATTGTATTTGTTTTTTTTTATAGGGTAAGGGTAACAAACGAGCACACAGTCCACCTGATGGTAAGTGGTTGCTGCGGCCCATAGACATCTACATCTATCCTCGTTTGCGAATCAAAATGCAGATGCGTTGCCACCCGTGAGAACTAAGATGGAATGCCTCATTTCCAGTAAAAAGGGCCTCCGACCACCTGCACTCACCAAGCGAAACGCAGAGGTAAAACTCTACTTCACGCTGGTATTCTGTGAGGTCGTGGTACCACCCCGGTTCGAGCCGGCCCATCCGTGCGACAGCAAAAGCTGCCGCGTGGCTCTACCACTGTGAAAAATTGTTAATCAATAATATAATACGTTTATCAATAATAATAATATAATATACTACGAAATGTACTTCGTTCCAACCGAGTGTTCCACAACACTCACACATGTTTTTTTTTTCACATTACTTATGAAATTTAAGGGCAATCTAACATACTTATAATCTAGTTTAACAATAATATAGAAGAATATTTCAACTTCTATACAATTATTTTGTCTACACAATCCTTAATGTATGCGGTAAGATATTAAGAACACCATTTTATTGTTAAGAATGTAATACAAAGTTTATGAACTATTTATTTTGAAACACCCATATTCCGAGTTGTATGTACTACTACAGTTGATAATTCAATTGTTCCGATAACAACCACAAAACGTATTTTCAACCTATAATTTTAGAGCACTGCATTCGATAGATCATACGAGTAAAAGAGATGGCATAGACCAATAAATAATAACATTATGATTTTGTAATAACAATATTTTAGAAACGTTTATTTGACAAAGTTATTGTAACGTAATTATAACGTTATATACATGCAAAGCTTTGCATAATATCGTTTTGACATATCGTTTCTCTTAAACATAACGTTATCGCGCACTTGCGCAAATAACGTTACTGTATTTTAACGGTATTTAAGTCCCTGCTTTTGAGTCTCATGTCAAAAGAGTAACGCGTCTAGCACGTTTCTATTTAGGTCGGCTTAACAGTATGTTAGGCAGACACAGCAAAATGTCATTACGAAATAAGCGAACCCTCTATAAGGTTTGTATACGACCGGTTATGACTTACTCGGCTCCTATTTTTGCACACGCTAACGATAAAATTATTAACGAACTCCAAGTAGTTCAAAACCTCTTCTGTCGTCGAGCTACGAACGCACCTTGGTACGTCCGTAATGCCGACCTTCACCGGGACTTAGAAATCCCAACAATCCAGCAATGTCTTAAAAAATTCTCTGAAAACTTCTTTAAAGTATCAGAGTCGCATACTAACACACTTATTCGTGAGGCAGTTACTTATACCGCCCCACTCCCTTCTCGCTATAGCGTCCGCAGGCCGAGAAACACTCTCTTGGACCCGCCAAATAAGTTGTCAAACGACCTGAACTGCCTCCTGGCGGCTCAGGCCAATCCTAATTAAATTAAAATTAGTTAAAATTAATAATATGCCTTCGTAGGCAGTCCCTAAACGGCACTTAGCCGTCTGCGCCCTCTTTTCCCAAAAGAGGGTCGCTTTAGATACGGCATATGCAGCTTTAATAGAGCTAGTTGCCAGTTCCCAAAGGCGGTTTTTAGTGGGTATCACTTAGGTCCCCCGGTAGGCAGTGAGTCCCACATAACCAGGACAGACCGGCTGTCGTGGTATGCATAATGCATTTTCCGCCTCCCTCAGTGGTAGCCCTTTTCCAATTGCTTCGGGCGCAAAAAAAAAAAAAAAAAAAAAACTACCACTCGGAACGTTGGCCGCTTCCCGGGCAGAACACCTTGCCCGGCGGGAGATCAACCCTTTTCCATCCACCCGCCACAAACTTAATAAATGTTTTATTTTTAAATGATTAAAGTCTCCTTTAAAGTCCCTGTTGCCAGAGATACAGGAGATACACTTTATCTAATAGGCACAAGAAATATTTTTTCTTAACTTGTTACTATACTTGTAATATGTTTATTCTTAGCATCAACCCATCGCAAGCATAATAAGAAGGAGTTTTAACATAAACCCCATTCAAAAACTGCTTGTTCTACCGGCTCGTTGAGCTTACTTATGCTTATATACGCTCGATGAGCTATGGATTAGGCTATGCTATAGAACTAGAACTAGAGTACCTGCCATAAAACTAGAGTAACTCATAGACAGGCTCTGATTCTTCTCATTTCTTCCAGCTGTGTGATTGTGTTTCTCTGGCGGGAAACGTTTGCTGGTGAGAATCACTCTACGACTGCAACATTATATTTTGTCATTATGTTAATAATTTTAAAGTTTAATACTTTAATAAAAATTTTAATAAGATATTAATAAAAAAACATTGCATCCGTGTATTGGCAGTGTAAGAATATCCACTACCGCATATCGACCGTTGGTGTCTTAAGAGGAGACTGGGGGAAAATGAAGCAGGAGATGGGCAGCTACATCTTCGTAATAACAGCTGAACATAATAGAAACTACGGTTGCTTACCCGCTTGCTAAGCGTGGCAACTATGTTCAACAGTGGCCATTTATATGCGAAAATGGAAAGATGTATGGATTGAAAAAACATTGAATTATTATCGATACTAATACATCTACACAGTACAATGAAAACAAAATTCAAATAACAAAACGAGCCTACCACGATTTCCACCAGATTCACATAATCGCACTACTGGTCAGGAATATATATATATATATTTAATAGAGGTGAGAATAGAGGTCATTTCAGTTATAGAGGTGGTTATACTTGTAGCACTAATGGGTCGTCTCGTTTGGGGAATAACCACGCTCTCACAAAATACCAGCGTGAAATAGCAGCTTAACGCTGCTGTGTTTGGTATGGTGCGTGTAGAAAATCGGAGACCCTTTTTACTGGAAAGGACGCTTTCCATCTTAGTTTTCAGGTGTGACAACGCATCTGCGTTTTCATTCGTATTCGAGGATAGATGTAGATATCTATGGGCCACAGTAACCACTTCGTCACTCTTATACTATAATAAATAAATTACAAATACTAATATCAAAACAGGCGTCGCTGTCACTGCTGTGAGACAATTAGTACGTCAATCGCTAATCGCCTGCCAAGCGTGGCGATAAGCCAAATTCTCTTTACAACGCGAGAGGCCCGTGTCTGTTCTCCATTCTTACTTTCTTACGTGATAGAGCCACTAGCTATAAATAGCTGCAGCAGGAATGGGTGGCTCAAGCCTGGACCACGCTCCCACAGAATACCAGCGTGAAACAGCACAATAGTGCTGTGTTTCCTATGGTGTAGAGTAGAGTGTAGACCCTTTTTAGGGTTCCGTACACAAAGGGTAACTAACGGGAGCCTATTACTAAGCCTCCGCTATCCATCCGTCCGTCTGCCTGACAACGGGCTGTATCTCAAGATCTGTAATAGGTAGACAGTTCAAATTTTCACAGAATGTGTATTTCTGTTGCAAAAAAAAAATTAAAAATGAAAGGGGGGCTGCCCTACTATAAACGTGTATTACGATGGTACGGAACCCTTCATGCGCTAGTTTGAATCGCACTTGGCCGGTTATTACTAACAGTAATGAGGTATTCCATCTAATTCTTCAGAGGGGTCAACGCATCTGTTTTCTTAATTGGTGATAAATGTAGATCACTTACCATTAGGTGACTGTATTCGCTTGTCACCTTTATTCTACAAAAAACTTATAGATTAATTGTGTCTAAGCCCATTAATATAAAGGTGTAGTCTACACAAAGATGAAAATATCCTTCGCCTGTACTGCGCAACATCCAGTTTAAATTAGCGTTTGGTGTACGCTAGAGAATCTGTTAGTGACCATTAACATAAGAAGGATTCCCGCGGGATTTACTCGAGATTTTTAGTTAAAAGCCTACGTAGACGACCAACTTGCGGCAAATAGCGCGCGTGTCGATGGGTGGGTCTCCATTGAGTGAGCCCACACGTTATCTCTTAATTTAATAATATGAAGTAAATAAGTAAACAAATACAAGAAAATGTAATAATTGGATTTAACGAAATGGTACAGAAGATAATAGATCTATCAACCTAGTAAGTGAAAGAAAAATTTAGAGTTCGAAGGAATTTATCCATTTTGATCGTTATTCCTGAAATAAGTTTCCACAAAATACAAAGAAGTTTCTATTTATCGCAAGCAGCTTAAATGGCTCCCAATCCGTCTTCACTCTCTCAAATCCCCTGTCTTCTTTTCAATATTCTACACAATCCTACTATTCCGCTATATCTAAAATCGTTTTACTTTTGTTCATTCTCCAGATGTACCATGTAAATCAAATAATAGAACATTGTTAAGATTTCCGTCTTTCGATACCATGCTCTATTCTCATTCTTTTTCTGTTAACGCTGTACGATTGTGGAATTCATTTCTCTTTAGGATTTGTGATGCTAAATCGGTGTCTATGTTTAAAAGACTTGTTAAAGAGCACTATCATTCACTCCATAATTATAAAATCGTAATGTGTTGGTATGCGTATAAGTAATATTAAAAATATATATTGAATTATATTTTTTATAATAATAATATATATAAGTAAGTAGTTAATTAGCTTGATCTGACTGGAAATATAGTGAAACTAAAATTTATAATGTACTGGATAGGTCAGGGTATAAAATATGTTTAAATAAATTCTAAGATTTCGCCTGTTTATGTTTTGATAAATGTTTTCTTCGATATGAGCGTAAACATCAAAACGTTTTTAATTCTATCCTTTTAAGCAAAATAGAAAAGTGTGCTCGATTTTATAATAGTACTGTAGCTTGTAATTCTAGGTCGTGGGTCTAATTTTATGCCTAATTCTGTCTATATACCTATTTGGCGGCAGATATAGGTATATAGTCAGAATTATATATCGTCCTCCTATGTTCTAGTCTGAGTATAGAGAGTAATTATAATTACAGGCGTGGCATTATATTTTAGTCCTCAGGGAAGCCTACTCTTTTTAAAAAGCCGGTAACTTACGTGCAACTCCCCTGGTGTTGCAGATATTCATAGGCGACGGTGATCCCTTACCATCAGGTGTGAGCTCGTTTGCATCCTCTTTCATAAAAAAGAGGACACGATGTATCCGAAGTCTTCTTTGTTTGAAGTTAGCTGAAGTGGACTGCAGTTTTGTTTCAAATAAGTGTAACAAACTGAAGTTTTGTTTCAAATAATTTTTTTAGAATTGCCAAAAAAAGGAACTGGAGCATAAAATATTAATTGTAGTGTTTTTGGTATCGTTGTCGTATCGCGTCAGCCAATGGATAAAAACCTTGTCGCTGTAATTAGAGCTCCATTGACAGGCTATTCCGTTTAATTGGTTTGGTATGTGCGGAAAATGGATAAATTTAACGGGGCATTCGGATAGTAGCGTTTAAATTGTTTCCTAAGATATTTGTATTAAATAATTTTTAATATTTATTAAGACAAGAATGTAAGACGAGCTCGTTCATTTTTAGGATTTTACCATTAGAGTTCTGTACCCTTGTACATAAAATATAACTCTTCATTCTCGTAAGTAATTGAAATAAAATAAATTATCGCCGTTAAATTTTTTGGAATAACCCTGGGTGTTCCACAGCATCAACTGTTAAACGAGGAAAACTGATGTTATAGTAAAACTACTAATATTTTTTTATTTCAACGAAATAAACTATTTGTGCCACAAAAAACAACACAAAAATGTATTAAAAGTAATGTTTAAGTGTAAATTTTGACATTTTTTACAAATATAGGATGCACGAGTATCTATGCTTTATTGTAATAATGTAATATTAAATCTACTTAAAAATAAACTTATATATCATATATTTTGCTTAGTCATCGAAGTTACATAAGTATGTTAAATTTCAGCTCGATGCCATCTTAGCAAATTTTGAGGCCGAACTCGCGCTTGATTAGAAATTTTGAATCGAAAAGAAATACGAAGAAAGCAAGTTAAATAAAAGCTTGTAAAAATAGATAACGGAGTTTTATTAACATAGAGATAAGATTCTAATTCATCAGCCTGTAAGAGCCACTGTTAGACATGGACGTCTCTAATTTTAGAAAGGGTTTTAGGTTTTACTGTTCAATAGTCACGCTTGATAAGCGGCATGACGATTGCAGGACTTGACGCTGCTCCCATCGCTGGTCTGGTTATTTTACGTCTGCTGCAGACTAATTGCTTAAACCATCATCTATCGGAAACAATTAGAAAATTAGGCACAACGCTTAAAAAAATGCTACTTTTTTATTAATATATAAAGAAAAATCCAATATATATATAAATATATATATATATATATATATATATATGATATAGGCCTTTTTAAGAATGTGTTGACATGTATGTGTTTATCCCCATTCTGCCAACGCTTTGCAGACCGGCTGGTCCATTTTATAAGTTTAAATTTATATATCAGAATTGATAAATTTAATTTTTTTTAATATATAATAAGGGAGACAAACGAGCGCATAGTCCACATGATGATAAGTGGATGCTGTGGCCTATAAACATCGACATCTATCCTCGATTAAAAACCAAATTGCTGATGTGTTGGCACCCAAAGACCAAGACGGAATGCCTCGTTTCCAGTAAAAGTGCTCTCCGGTTTTCTACACTCACCATACGAAACACAGTATATTGATCTGCTATTTTACGCTGATATTATGTGAGAGCGTGGTCCTACCCCGATTGAGCCAACCTATTCGTGCTGCAACCATAATATATCTGCACCATTGGTCTACCACATAAAAACACCGGTTATGTGCTCAGTCAGTGCATATTTTATTTCTTTTTGCTTGTGTGTTTCGTGCCAAAATTAGCAAATCTAATTATACTTGTGCCACCTATACTTGTTTAACACAAAACTAGGTACAAGAGAGAACGGTGAGCTGAAGTTAGGGATATTCGGAATAGGACAACGGAACTCAAGGGATCAGCAGCTGGCCGACTTCATGAAGAAAGAGCGACTCTTTATAATTAACTCTTTCCTCCAGAAGCGACAGGAAGTGGTTCTGGTCGAGCCCCGACGTTTCAACAAAAAATGAGATCGACTTCATTATTACGACTAGACGTCAACTGTTTAGTTATATCTCAGTGATCGCTAGGATGAAAACTGGTAGCTATCACCGAATGATAAGATGCACATTGAACCTAAACGTTAACTTGGAGCGGTCTCGTCTAATGAAGTCAACGCTCCGCCCCCTCGTGCTTTAATCAAATGTTCCGAAACCTTTCAGCTCGAGTTACAAAACCGTTTTCAGTGCCTAGAACATTGCGATGCAGTGGACGATATTAATGACAAGCTCGTGGAAACTGTCCATGCGGTCGGAGCTAAGTTCTATGAGCAGCTCTACACTTCATCGTTGGAGCCAAGAGCCAGAGCCAAGAGCGAGTCTTATCCGACACTATTCCGATGATATCCCGGATGTCGGTCTGAGCGAGATTAGAATGGCTCTCCAGCACTTTAAAAACGGGAAAATTCCAGCGAGGATAGAATTACAGCGGAGATTCTGAAAGCGAGTAGAAAACTGGTACTTGAAGTCCTTCAGAAGCTCTTTAATTCCGTCCTCCATGGAGGGACTAATCCGGAGGCGTGGAGCAGAAGTCCGGTGGTCTTGTTCTTCAAGAAAGGCGACAACGCTCTCTTGAAGAACTAAAGACCGATTTCCCTTCTGAGCCCCGTCTACATGCTGTTTTCGAGAGTCGAGTCATTACAAACCATCTCGCGCGCAGACTCAACGACTTCCAGCCCCGCGCACAAGCTGGTTTCCGAAAAGACTTTACCATAGAGCACATACATACCCTTAGGCAAATTGTACAGAAGACTGAAGAGTATAATCTGCCACTTTGCCTAGCGTATATGGACTATGTGAAAGCCTTGGATTCCGTCGAAATCTGGACGATGCTATAGTCCCTTCAGGGGTGCCAAGTTGGTATATCGAAGTGTTGAAGTGTTTGTACAGTAGGGCTACGATGGCTATCCGAGTACAGAATCAGAGTACGAAACCTATCCAACTGCAGAGACAGACAGAGTAAGACAGGGTGACGTTATATCCCCGAAACTATTCACGGCTGTGACCGACATAGCCCAATAGATTATTATACTGAATTGGCAATAGGCTGGCCGTATAGCTTGAAGAACCGACAACCGATGGGGAAAAAACGTTTTCGAGTGGCAGCCTCGTACCGTACCATATGACGTATTGCGCGCAAACACAATACGTCACATGCATGTGTACGAGTGCTTTTCAGCCACATTCTTCACAGCAGCAACAACCGTCCCCGTAAAATTTTACGTGATATAATCCATAATATGTATCGTTTACAACAATATCGTTTTTGAAACAAAGATTAATTTTCAAACGTTAAAATCTGAATGACAAATGGCATTTAAAATTTATTACCTACTATTTTATTGCACATTATATCGCTCTCCACTTCCGAACAGCATATCTCGATGCAAATTAGTAGGATGTAACTATAATTTGATTATAGGTTATAGGAATTACGATGTCACAGACTGTATAAATTTTTAAACAGAAAAAGTTAAAAATATTCGTTTGATTGGTGTACCACGCATCTTGCAGTTTTGAGACTTTCTCATTACAGAAATCAAAAATGTTATTTAATCAGATTGGCCAAATATGTGTTGCGACATGTGAAAGGTGGAGTCATACACGTTTGCGTCACGTTGCAGGTTACTTTGAATATTTAATAACTTTTGAAAATAAGAAGAACTTTCACTTGTTAAGGGAGGTAGAAAAAAATATTGCAACCCTCCTACACATGAGCAAATAAATAAAACACATAAGAATTTGTAATATTTTCGGTGAAGTTAAAAGTTGCTGTCACACACCATGGTAGAGAGAAGGAATTGCGATCTGGAGGCGAACCATCCTTTCAACGGGAGGGGTCCATATACATCACGGTCTCCGGTAAAAAGGGTCTCCGGTTCTCTACACTCGCCATATGAAACACAGCGCTATTTTACGCTGGTATTCTGTGATAGCGTGGTCCTTTCCTGATCGATCCGACTCATTCGTGCTAAAATCATAATATAGTTGCATCGTGGCTCTACCAAGTAAAAGGAATGTCGCTATTTTTCTTTGCGTAATCGCTCCAAACCAAATCGACCAGATAAGTATTGTACTCACCGCCTGTATGCAGGGCTCGAGGGTCTCGCTGGTTTTGACGATCAGCTCTTTAGCGAGTGCGTATGCATGCTTGTGTTTTCGCTTGTTAGGCTCTACTAGATTAATAAGGATCTTGTTTAGCAGTTCGTTGGTTTTTTTAACATGCTGATATAGGTAAATATCATCATCTTAAAGAAAAAGTTTAAGATTAATTAATATCTATATAATTAATATTTATTAATTAAAGTAAATAAAAACAACACTGGTTTTATTTGTCGATGGAAACGACATTGCAGCTTGCAGCACAAATTTTAAAATAATAAATTACTTAAATAATTACATTGTGATAAAAAAGTGTGCTAAGCTTTATAATAATATTGTTTTTAATATTCTTGACTTCTCTTCTCCTCATAATTATATCTGTCATCAAATAGCAGTATTTGCACTGCAGTGTACTGGTCTGAATTTTTTTTATAACTGGCTTTAGGGCTCTGGGTTCTGCATGACTACAGTACATAAAAACAATTATAAGATCCTAAAAATATTTTTATTGATATTAGTCCTTTAAGTCTTCCTATTTCAGGTGTACGTATTGAATGTGAAACATATTTAAAAAAAATATCGTTAATACCTCTATAGATTTAATTATTACATCATAATTTTTTTTATTTATAAGAATCGAAGTTTTTGTTACAATGTATTAAGTCAGTGTTAGATTATATTAATAATAATTTACTATTTTTTACTATTAACAAAAATTACTATAATTTTGTTTCACAATTAATGTCCTCAATATCTTTCAGTTAACACCTAAAACTCAACTATTCAACATAACATAACATCATTTAATCTTTACAGTGCGTTCATTCTTGTAAGTTATAGATGCATTTATCTAATAACCACGTGTTCAGTACCTTTATGAACTTTATGTCATTCATGATTAAAAATAATATCTTAATGAAATCAAAATTATGGAGGTCTTACATGTATGTAAACGGCAATATTATTATTAAGTACCGTAGGAATACAAATCAAAAAACTTATTTTTTCAGATTGATGTGTGTTAGGAATATTTTAGTAGATGATAAGTTTAAAGAAAGATTGTTGCTAGCCAAGGGTGGTCCGACGAGAGATTTTTTTATGAATTCGTAATTTATTTATGAGTGTGACGCGTCGAGTCGATTTATGAATATTAAGTAATGTCTCATGCTAGACTATTATATACGCATGTAGTTTTTAGTACTAAAAAATGAACTGAATGATTCCGGAAGGGCATCTACTGATACACACATACTGTACCTACTGAACCAGAGTACGAAACCTATCCAACTGCAGAGAGGTGTAAGACAGGGTGACGTTATATCCCCGAAACTCTTCACCACTGCATTGGACGTTTTCAAGCTTCTGGACTGGAAAACATACGGTATTAACATCAACGGTGTGGACATCACTCACCTTCGATTTGCCGACGATATAGTCCTTATGGCAGAATCAGTAGGACTTAAGCACTATGCTATGACCTCAATAGTGCCTCCCAACGGATAGGTTAAGACCTTATTTTTTTTGATTTGTCCATGTTAATTTTAAGAAATTAATATGGACAAACCAAAAATCATGTATAACGTCCATGCCACACCTATGCCGGTAGTTTTTGAGAGCACTAAGCTCGAAGTTGTTGACGAGTATGTTTACCTGGGACAAATAGTCCGACTAGGTAAGTCCAACTTCGACCAAGAGGTCAATCGACGGATTCAACTCGGTTGGGCAGCGTTCACTGGACGTTTGTGCAGTGGGCATTGGACGTTTTCAAGCTTCTGGACTGGAAAGAATACGGTATTAACATCAACGGTGTGGACATCACTCACCTTCGATTTGCCGACGATATAGTCCTTATGGCAGAATCAGTAGGACTTAAGCACTATGCTATGACCTCAATAGTGCCTCCCAACGGATAGGTTAAGACCTTATTTTTTTTTTATTTGTCCATGTTAATTTTAAGAAATTAATATGGACAAATCAAAAATCATGTATAACGTCCATGCCACACCTATGCCGGTAGTTTTTGAGAGCACTAAGCTCGAAGTTGTTGACGAGTATGTTTACCTGGGACAAATAGTCCGACTAGGTAAGTCCAACTTCGACCAAGAGGTCAATCGACGGATTCAACTCGGTTGGGCAGCGTTCACTGGACGTTTGTGCAGTGGGCATTGGACGTTTTCAAGCTTCTGGACTGGAAAGCATACGGTATTAACATCAACGGTGTGGACATCACTCACCTTCGATTTGCCGACGATATAGTCCTTATGGCAGAATCAGTAGGACTTAAGCACTATGCTATGACCTCAATAGTGCCTCCCAACGGATAGGTTAAGACCTTATTTTTTTTTTGATTTGTCCATGTTAATTTTAAGAAATTAACATGGACAAATCAAAAATCATGTATAACGTCCATGCCACACCTATGCCGGTAGTTGTTGAGAGCACTAAGCTCGAAGTTGTTGACGAGTATGTTTACCTGGGACAAATAGTCCGACTAGGTAAGTCCAACTTCGACCAAGAGGTCAATCGACGGATTCAACTCGGTTGGGCAGCGTTCGGGAAATTACGGCACATCTTCTCGTCAGATATACCTCAAAACTTGAAAGCGAGACTGTAAAACCAGTGTGTGTTGCCAATGATGACCTATGGAACTGAGACGTGGTATTTCACTGCTGGCCGGATGAGAAAGCTCAAGGTCGCTCAGCGAGCTATGGAGAGGGCTATGCTCAGAGTTTCTCTCCTTGATAAACTTAGAAATCAGGATATTCGCAATAGAACCAGAGTGACTAAAATAGCCCAATGGATTAGTAAAGCAATGGACCGGCCATATTGCTCGAAGAACAGACAACCGATGGGGGAAAAGGTTCTCAAGTGGCGGCGTCGTACCGGCGGATGAAGAGTAGGGCGTCCTCCCACTAGATAAAGTGACGACGTGGTAAGACATGCAGGAAGTCGATGGATGCAGGTGGCTCAGGAGAGTGATTTATGGCATTCCTTGGGGGAGGCCTTTGTTCAGCAGTGGACTTGTGAAGGGCTGTAATAATAATAATAAAATCTACTGATTTAACATCATCATCTGTACGTGATAGAGCCATGCTACAGCTATATTATGGTTGAAGCACAAACTTTTTGGCTCGATCGGGAGAGGTCCACCCTCGCACAGAATACCAGCGTAAAACAGCAGTTGAATGCTGCTGTGCTTCGTATGGTGAGTGTAGAGAACCGGAGACCCTTTTTACTGGATACAGGGCAATCCATCTTAGTCTTCAGGGGTGACTAATCTGCATATTGATTAAGAATCAATAATCGAGGATAAATGCAGATTTCTATGGGGCACAGTATCCATTTACCATTGAGATATCATGTGTGCTGATTTGTCACCCTTATATTATAAAAAAAAATATCATAAGTATCATCATGATGAAGATGAAATATTGTCATGCCTGATCAGTTAGTTGGTAATCGATGGCTGCAACATCAGACGATTAGTGCCTAAAACCGTCCTGTCGACGAAGCCCATAATAAGTTTTTTGGCGCGTCCATACGGGGTAGCGATTATTCTGACACTTCTCTATTTATGAATTGGTACGGTTGTTTGTCAAACAAAATATGTATTTTTAGAGATAAAATACAGTAGAGAAGAACAGAATTGTAAAGTGACTTTGCCATTTCGAAATAATACTAGCTTCTTACATCTTTCATACTGGAAAGCAAAAGCGATTGCACCAATATACTTAGACTCTTAGATGGAACAGTGCTAAATGGATACTGTGCCCCATAGACATCTACATTTATCCTCGATTATTGATTCTTAATCAATATGCAGATGCATAGTCACCCGTGAGGACTAAGATGGATTGCCTCGTATCCAGTAAAAAGGGGTTTCCGGATCTCTACCCTCACCATAGGAAACACAGCAGCATTCAACTGCTGTTTTACGCTGGTATTCTGTGCGAGGGTGGACCTCTTCCGATCGAGCCAAAAAATTTGTGTTTCAACCATAATATAGCTGCAGCATGCCTCTACCACGTTCAGATGATGGTGTTAAATCAGTAGATTTTATTATTATTATTATTACAGCCCTTCACAAGAGAACTGCTGAACATAGGCCTTCCCCAAGGAATTCCACAAAGCACGGTCCTGAGACACCTGCATCCATCGACTTCCTGCATGACTTACCAGGTCGTCATTCCATCTAGTGGGAGGACGCCCTACACTTCATCCGCCGGTACGATGCCGCCACTCGAGAACCTTTTTCCCCATCGGTTGTCCGTTCTTTGAGCAATATGGCCGGTCCATTGCTTTACTAATCCGTAGGGCTATGTCGGTCACTCTGGTTCTATTTCGGATATCCTCATTTCTAAGTTTATCACCTTTCCATAGCTCGCTGAGCGACCTTGAGCTTCCTCATCCGACCAGCAGTGAAGGACCACGTCTCAATTCCATAGGTCATCACTGGCAAAACGCATTGGTTGTACAGTCTTTTTTTTTTGGTTATATAAACGGATATAATAGTATTAGCGAATGTTTTTAGTAAAAATACCCAATTGGGCGAGATCTCGGAAATCTCGTAATCTCGCGAGACTGGCTTTACGGTCTCGCGAGATCTCGGCTAGGTCTAAAATCTCGCGAGATTGCATTCCCTAGTCTGTAGCGTTACTTATAACCGTCTTTTCTTGTATTCGAGATAAAAGTGAATAAGACACAAACATCTCTGATATAAATTCATGGAAGTGTTAGTATATTAATGTTAATATTAAAAAATAAGCCCTCTTATTGTTCCCAATAGATGGGTTTCGTTATATGCTGTTTACAATTTTGAATTCAACTTGCAAGAAAATACAGATTGTTTAGACGGCGCATGTTAACGATTGCTATAACTTTATTGTATGCAAAAGGTAAGAAACTTATACAGTCTATATGGGCCTTACGTGTCCTAAAGTGCACAGTGACTTACCAGTGTCAATTACTTAAACTCGAGTGTTATAAAACTAGTAAAAATTTTAATCAGATTGATTGATTGAATTTACTACTCGAACTATAAGACCGTAACTAAGAAAAAATTAAACATGCATGGCAGATACAGATTATAGACAATAATTTGATCTGTGTAAAAAAGTCACTTCGGCTCGGCTTAACAATCAGATATTGTAATTTAGACCTAAAACCAAGAGGAAACTTATATCTAACTATCATTAAGGCCGTGGTGCAACTTGATTTTTGCATAAGTTAAATAAAATAAAAATTAATAAGCGACTCTCAGTTTATGCTAATGCGGCGCTGTAGGATGGAATATATTATTTGTGCTGGAGGACAGGATGTTGCAATGACGAAGCAAATACACATAATTTTTCTAGTCACCGTCATGCTTTGTTGATTTGGAAATAAGTTTTATGTTAATTTCTGTCGGGTTTGTGTCTGCAATGGCTTGTTTTTTCAGTAAACACACAAGTTTTGTGGTAATATTATCAATAGAAACTTTTTACAATTAATCGTGACGAACGTGTCAGTGCAGCTGTCGGTAAGTTGATGCTGTGGCCCATAGACTCCTACAGCTATCCTCGATTAAGGATAAAAATACAGATGTGTTATTACCGCACTAATGTGGAATACCGAGCTACCAATAAAAAAGTGTCTTCGTCGCTTACCATGTGAAACGCAGCAGTATTATGCTGCCATTTATGTGAAATAGCGTACGCAGGAGTTATCTGACATAATTCTCCAATCTCCCATCCACCATCGGATAACCAGACTCTGCCAGTCTCCAACCCTTTTTGTCGATATACCACACATTCGAACCAAATGGTCCTTCGTTTTTAGTAATACGTTGCAGCAATAGAGTAGAATAATTTGCTAGAATCTGTCTTTCCATCCAATCACAATGTGGATGTCTTAAAAGAGAGAGTGATTTGCTTTTGTTAACCTAACTCAGTGCGCTTTACCTTTTTCGGGTACATCACAACTTACTATTTGGTGGGATATTAGTCAAGCACTAGCTTATAACGGTAAAAAAATTACATTGCAGAACATCATCGTTGTACTTTATGGTTGAGTCGACCTATTTGTAATGCAGCCATAAGATTCTGCAGCCCAAACACGTCCAATGTAGTAAGTATTAAATGAACATTATTATCATTATCATCATTACGAGTATAGCCCCACACGAGTCTACAACATAGGCCTTCTCTAATTAATGTCAGAAAGGACGGTCCCGATTCACCTGCATCCATCGACATCCTGCATCTCTTACTAGGCCGTCAATCCATCTAGAGACGGGCCCTACACTTCGCTTGCGGGTACAAGGCTGCCTCGAGAACCTTTCTTCCCCATCGGTTGTCGGTTTTTCAAGCTATATAACCCAATACCACTTTACCTTACTGATCAGTTAGACTATGTCGGTTAATCTGGTTCTACAGCGGATATCCTTGTTTAATAATAATAATGTTTACTTTATTTGCTCTCACAAGTTTACATTGCCTTTTAATAATATTGGAGGTATAACTTAGAATATAAGTTTCTAAGTCTATCACGCAGAGAAACTCAGAGCAGCCCTCTCCATAGCTTGCCGAGTGACCTTGAACTTCCTCATACTGACTTCCATTTGGCACAAATTAAAATGTGCGTATGTTTTGTCAACATTGGTGGCCTTCATTGAATGATGTTGATGAATTTTTTATGGGTTACATATACGCTATCAAGACCTCCATATTATTTATAGTTTTTTAAATTGACAAGACTTGTATATATTTTTTTCTGACAATTACTATTATTGTAATTCAAAATGAATTCCATTCATTAACTATAACTGGCTTAAATATTGTTCGAATGAATGAAGCAAGAAGCCCAACGGTATTATTTTTCTCTTTGAAGAATAAAAATTCTGTCTTTAAAAAGCTTTTTTTATAGGATAGGGTGACAAACGAGCACACAGTCCACCTGATGGTAAGTTGTTGCTGTGGCCCATAGATATCTACATCTATCCTCGTTTGCGAATCAAAATGCAGATGCGTTGTCATCCGTGAGGACTAAAATGGAATGCCTCTTTGCCAGTAAAAAGGGTCTCCGGTTCTCTATACTCACCATACGAAACACAGCAGTGTTAAGCGGCTATTTTACGCTGGTATTCTGTGAGAGTGTGGTCCTTCCCCGGTCGAGCCGACCCATTCGTGCTACAATTATACTACTAATATAGCTGCAGCATGGCTCTACCACGTAAATAAACTTACTACTTACAAATATGCGTTACAATATTGTGATCGTAGAAATGACTTCATTGGTGAATTCATATCACTTACCATTGCTTGTTTGACCACACTTCTATAAAAATACGATTTTGATATTGTAATATTTTATTTTTATGTCCCACGAGGTGTTAGTATAAAATTCGGGTACGGAAATTAGCATATAAAATCTTTTCAAGTGTTTTTTTTTAGTTTTTTTCATTACAGCTCTTCACAAGTCCACTGCTGAACATAGGCCTCCCCCAAGGCATGCCACAAAGCACGGTCCCGTATCTTGTATTTTTTTATAATTATTAATATGTTATCACCCAAATTTGTACACTCAAAGCGTGGCGGTCCTATATTTATATATTCTGCAACGTTCATGGCTTCAAAAGTTAATCGAAGCTTTGTTAACTTTATAATGATTTCCTATATTTACGCGAACACTACACATTTAAATAAAACTAATTTTTACGGATTTTATAGCGTATATTAACTTATTTTTTCATTCCCGACGTTTCGAGCATTTACAGTACCTATTAATAAAATTAAATCCCAACCCAAGTAAACAAATGCAAGACTTTAAGATACTATAATTCCATACTGCGTAGATCAGAACAAAAATTATTTTTTTTAATCTAGAGGTAGCCGTGGTTAACTATGACATTGGGACGTCAAACACCTCAGTCCCCCCTCCCCCCGTGACTATGGGTGACCCTGACCTTTTACTAGAGACCCTTTTTACTGGAAAAGAGGCATTCCATCTTAGTCCTCATGGGTGACAACGCATCTGCATTTTGATTATTTATTGAGGATTGATGTAGATGTCTATGGGTCGCAGCAATGACTTGCCATCAGGTGGACTGCGTGCTCGTTTATCACCCTATCTGCTAAAAAAATAGTAGAAATTAGATCGTTTTCTTCTTCTTTAGCAGCCTTTGCTAGTCAACTGCTCGATATAGGCTTCTATTTTTATAGGTAGGATTTACGTTAGTTGCAACGCTTGGAAGCTTGTTAGATTTATTAATTTAGGAACTAAATCGGTTCACTGCTGATGAACTATAAGATTTTGAATGTAGTTCAATCCTTCGTCCTAGAACACAGTAATGTCGTATAGAAATAAGATCATTTTTTTTTAATAAAACTGAAGTGAAAAACGAACATACAGTCCACCTGCTGGTAAGCGGCTACCGCAACCCGTAGGCTACCCGCAGCTGATTTCAAATATTGAAATAGTTTGGAAAACCCAAAAGCACGCTTCATGAGCGTTTCATTTAATTTTGATGAAAAAAATAAAAAAGTGACTTTTTACAAGAAAAAAAAACCACAGAATCTGATCGACTTTCATTAATAACTTTAAAACTGTGTTGAGTTCAATAACAAAAACCAATAGGGATCCTCCTTAGAACATATGGAATCTTATTTAATACTATATACATATCTCAATAGCCTTACATTTCTATTAACCGAGAAAACTCACTGCCGCACAGACCAACGGACGGCAGCGCATATATTTTTTCAATTAAATTTTTTGTTGTGTAATGTAAAGTGAATCAATTAGAAAATAAACTAATCTTATAATTCAATGTCTGCAGTTATTGTAACGTTAATAATAATATGGATTTCATGTCTAGCTAAAAGTATAAAAACGATTTTGTGTAGCTAAATTGAGGTATGGCCACATATCGAGAGTAGACCACTCCATCACGTTGTGAGGCGTGCAATAAATTCTGTTAGAGATTTCTAGACAGGAAAAGAGTCCTAGAAAAAGTCACATTATCAATTAAAAACAACTTAATGTATTTCTCCAATGTCACATACCTACATTCGTCCAGGAAGTGTTTTGATTGGTCCTAGAATTAAAACTATAAAAATTACCTATTAAAAAATAATTAGTAATTTTTCGACGGTATGAAAATATCAATTTAATAAACGCGCACATAGTCTACATAAACAGTAATTTCATTTTTTAATTAGCTTAGAAGTTTAACCAACTTTTCCTGAAGCAGGCGCATTGCAAACTCATTCATACATTTTATGTGAATGAATTGACCAATAAACGAGTGCCTAGAAAAGGAAAAAAGCTATAATCATACCACCGTCCACGTGCGTCTATCACAAGATGTCCTTTTTACCCAGTTTCTCACAACCAAAACACGCAGCTTAACGAGCTATTGTACTCGCTGTAACACGCCGGTATGTTTCCAAACACGTCGCCAAATAGAAATAAAAGAGATGGCCCGATAATGAAACGATAAGCGGCCATGATTTCTGCAATTACTACGGTTTAATGTTAAGACTATTTATAATTAATTGCTGAATTGGTATGAAACGATTTGAAAGGCTTTCGTTAGTGATACAGTTATTATAAATAATGTAAGCTATACGCTATACGTCGTAGAACCACGCTGCAGCTATATAGTTGTGGCATGAATGGGTCGGCTCGACCGGGGAAAGACCATGCTCTCACAGAATACCAGCATGAAATAGCAGTTTAATGCTGCTGTATTTCGTATAGTGAGTGTAGAGAACCGGAGACCCTATTTACTGGAAATGAGGCATTCCATCTTACTCCTCATGATGCATCTGCTTTTTGGTTCGCAAATGAGGATAGATGTAGATGTCTATGGGCCACAGCAGCCACTACCATCGGGTGGACTGTGTGCTCGCTTGTCACCCTTATTCTATAAAAAAAAACATGTGTGAGTGTCGTGGAACACTCGGTTGGAACGAAGTTCCCTGCGCAGTATATTATTATTGATAAACGTATTATATTATTGATTAACAAATACAAATAAATGTATTACTTGCGTCTATTAAAATAAAATAATATTTCTTCCATGTTAAGATAAGAAAAAGTGAGAAAGAGATGGATATTATTTCTTCTTGCTTCCTTATAGCCGCCAAGGCCGTCTACACTACGTCAGAAGCGGTCATGACGGAAAAATCTTATACTTTTGCTCGCCTAGCCCCCATCCGCCAAATTCGTACCGTCTGATAAGGAACTTCGTTCCAAAAATTCTCGTCTCATCTAGGGCGACCTTCCACTACATAGAAATATACCGGGTAAATTGTGCGGAATATCTATACGTATTGAATTGCTAATATTTTTAACTACGAGTATGCTAAGCCAGTGCTTAACCGCTCCCCTAACAAGATGGTAAGTGGTGAAGCAGATTTACAGCTTAGCTTAACAAAAACCTGTTCAATCTTGCCCTGTGCATTTCAGTAAAAACTTGTGAATATGTGTCGGTTAAAATAGCTTGTGTGTATGACCCCTGAATGGATCAGTGTAGTTAGAAGGCTGACCCTTTATCCCTTTCTAAAATAGTACAAGTTCCTAACACTAAGTCACAAGTGCACTGTGGAACATAACCAAGGAATGCACGTTAAACACATTAATGAGCCACCTGTATCTATCGACTTCTTGTATGTCTTCAGTCGTCACTCCATTAATGGGGTGGCCGCTCTATACTCCGCTTACTAGTAAAATTACCAGAAAAACTCGTGAACCTTTCTTCCACATTTGTCGATTTATCGGGTTACATTGCCGATTCGTTGTTACTTCAGCTTACTGGAAATAAATCACTAAGTATATTCTTTAAAAATACACTTTTTTTTAACGTAGTAGAGCCATGTTCTTTACGTGGTAGAGCCATGCTGTAGCTATATTAGTAGTATATTTGTAGCACGAATGGGTCGGCTCGACCAGGGATAGACCACGCTCTCACAGAATACTAGCGTTAAATAGCAGCTCAACACTGCTGTGTTTCGTATGGTGAGTGTAGAGAACCGGAGACCCTTTTTACTGGAAACGAGGCATTCCATCTTAGTCCTCACGGGTGGCAACGCATCTGCATTTTGATTCGCAAACGAGGATAAATGTAGATGTCTATGGGCCACAGCAACCACTTACCATCAGGTGGACTGTGTGCTCGTTTGTCACCCTATACTATAAAAAATAAAACTTTTATAATAATTTCCCAGTTCGATTGGTATCGACAGATTTTAAGAACAGTCCATTAAGAAGTTTAAATTCTAGCTATTTTAATATCGGTGTTAAGTATTATGAATGGATAGATTACTAACAAAGAAATTATAGGTATCTTTGGGTGAAAAAGATGTCATTACCTATATTATGTGGGCTACGTGTTCATCACTGACTGAAATAAAAAAAGTACGTTGAAAGTAGCACAAATTTATGTACGAGTATTATGTCTACAGCATAGGTAATAAGGTAGTGGTAAATAGTAACAAAATGTTGTGTTTCGTATGGTGAGTGACGAGGCTCGGAGAACCTTTTTATTTGTAAATAGACATTCCGTCATCAGTCCTCAGGGATGACAACGCACCTGCATTTTGATAAGGACAAATGAAGGTTACTATGGATCACAACATCCACTTTTTTACTCATTATAAGACAGAGCTTGACTACAGGCGCAACTGCTGATAACTTAGTATGGTAAATCTCACTGCCTTAATGTAACTATTTACGCAAGAACCTTGAAGACAGTTCATATTGTCCTTTGCTGTTACGCCCATCAAATGTCCACAACTGAACATATTCCTCCATATAGATCGCCTCATTTCTTAATTTCATCTACCTACTACCTAAGGGCTACCTGCTTGCCGTGCCGCGAGCTAACGGAGTGTTGGCCTAGCCTCCTAACAACGGCCATCATCACTGTCGGGCTTGGATATCACCGGCTCCTTCTGCTAGCTGGCTGTCTACGACTGTAAAGGAACAATGCTTGGACTTTGCCTCTACGTCAGGCCAGTGATCCCAATCATAGAAACTTTATTTTACGTGTGCGGAAGTAAGATAAATAAATAATTTACTATAAATCTTGACTTTTAAAAACCCACCTACTTCTGAACTCATAACGGCACAGTGGCGCACAGCGGGTTGGCAATCGTGGCTTTTATTTTTTTAGGTATTATTAGGAAGACGCTGCTGCCCATCTCCCGGCTTGTTTCTCTCTGTCGCTTCTTACGACACCCACGGGAGGATATGGGGTAGTGGATATTCTTAAACCTACACTATGCGATCAGTCTGTGGCTGTAGGCATTACGAAAAAGGAAAACTGCATTGTTGTTCGATGATGGAAAGAGGAATGAGGAATTAAGGCATGTAATTAAATACACACTCTCCGAAATGCATCCTATAGAATACCGACCGGCTGGCTAGTAGCGTGCATTTGCTCAAGGCTGCCAAGATTGTTTTTAACTAAATCAAGGTCATTTCTAAGCCACTTTCCGCCGATGCAATTTAATATGAAGGGCTTCATCTGCACTTTCTTTTAAAAATACTGCGGATATGTTTGTTACGAATTTTATCGAGCAATCAAACTCTGAGCATAGTTTTCCCCATAGAGAAATGAATTATAATTATTATTACAATACGTATTCTGAACTAAGCATAATTTGTATGTATATTGCTCACCAAACATTCTTTCAAATACTTTATTATCTGCAGCATATCTTTAACTAGGCTGCAGTAAGAGCACGCGACGGCTGCGGCGCGGCCAAAGAGATGGCCCTTTGAAGATAGCGACCGATACATTTATTAACTACGGTTTGCATGCCGCGCGATTTGGAACTATCGCCCTGTTAGTCGAGATACGTCGGAATCGGTGGCGTCACAATAAAACCAGCCATTGAAAGCCTGCGTTAAATTATATAAATATATTTTTCTGCCTTTTCAATATCATTCCTTAAAATAAATATAATATTGAATTCTTCTATAAATAAATATATAAATATATTCTTCTGACGTTAGAATTCTGTAGCAGTCATTATAGATTTAAAATCGATATATATAAATATATATATATATATATATATATATATATATATATATATATATATATATATATATATATATATATATATATACATGATATAGTAGTGAAATTTTTTGATCTTTTTTAATAGAATAAGGGTGACAAACGAGCACACAGTCCACTTGATGGTAAGTGGATACTGTGGCCCATAGACATCTACATTTATCTTCAATTAAGAATCAAAATGCAGAGGCGTTGTCTCTCCTGAGAACAGAGATATAATGCCTCGTTTCCAGTATTAAGGGTCTCTGATTCTTTACACTAACAACAGAATTAAGCTGCTATTTTACGAACCAGCCCGTTCGTGTTGCAAGCACAATATAGCTGCAACATGGCTCTACCACGTAAAATAAAATTGAAACGATTATATCGTTGGTCTTGTGGCTCGTAAGGGCGACTAGTGAAGATGAGGTCTCGGGTTCGAATCCTGGGTCAGGGCAAAACTTAGAATTTGGGTTTTCCTGACAAGAAATTTTCAGAAGCAGTCCGAAAGCAGGTAGTTGGTGGAGTTTCACCCTCGTGCCTCAGAAAGTATGTAAAGCCGGTTCTGCGCCTGATAACTCTCCGGTCGTGTCGGTTTGCCATCTCATCGGACTACCCGAGTGAGGGAATAGATAGTGCAATGCACCTGTGTTTGCGCATACATTCGTGCGCTGTAATCCTATCCTGCTCATGACTAGTCTTCCTTGGGACTGGCCGCCGTAACGTGACATTAATTAGGTCTGGATGGCATTATATAAGATGATATGCATCCATCTATCGGATGTATGAGGTGGATGAGGTTTTGGCATTTCTCATAGTATCCTCAAACGATAACACGGGACAAAATGGCGTCATAAATAAGAATCTATTACACCATTTCGTCATAATGGTACTGTTTAAATATTTATATTTTTATTTATATTTCATACATTTAGCTTTAGTGCGTATAGTAATATAGAATATAACACTATTTAGGGAAATTTCTTCTTTGGCGCATCCCTGTATCGGCGAAACACTACCCCAGAGGGCCAAAAATCGGGAGCGAGGAATATCTCTTTATGTTTTGCAGGAATTCTTTCTTCTATGCACTTAATTACCATTTAACTTTCTGTTAAACGGTAATTTTTGTATATTATTCTTTTTACACTAGGATAAAGTACAACCAGTTTCACCACCTGGTAATGACATCGTATTGAAATCCTCTTATTTTATATGATGTATTTGAAAAACCTCTAAATTTCAATAGTGAAGACCCAACCAGTACTTACTAACTGCTTGGAATCGAATAAATAATATAAATTAAATACAAACCCAAGCTTAGCACTGTAAGACTTCAAGATACTGTAAGCTAGTTTTGCATAGAGCGGATCAAAAACTAATAATTAAAAGGTGACGGTGGCCCAGGTTATTTATGACATCTGAATGTTAAACGATCTCAGACCCCCGGTAACCATGGATGGTGTAAAGGACCCGAAATTTCGAGAATTTAAAATTAATAATTTTGTACAACCGACTTTAATATAAATTATTAAGAATAACTCAAAAACTATTGGTCAGGCCGTGATCAAATTTATATGGGACCACATGTAAAGCACCAGATTTCAAATAAAAAAATCATCGAAATCGGTTCAACCAGTAAAAAGTTATGAGGTAACACACATAAAAAACATACAGTCGAATTGAGTACCATCTCCTTTTTAAAGTCTGTAGGAAAATATAACGCGATAAAATCAGTAAATAAGTTTTTTTCAATGTGAAGTTTTACATCTTATTACCGCTGCTGCAATGCCCATCTAAATTCCACTGCTGAACACAGGCAGTCTATAGGCGATGAAGTCTATTTGCCATAGTTGCTACGCTAGACAGACGGGTTGGCAACCGCAGCTTTTGTTTTTTAATCAGTTGTGATCAGGAGGATGATGCCGCTCATGTCCTGTTTCAGTTTCCGTCTACCGACCCTTACGACACCGGTAGGTAATGAGGTAGTGGACTTTATTACGCCGCCACTATATGTCACTGGTCTATATGTCACTATCATCATCATCGTTACAGCCTTTCATAAGTCCACTGCTGAACATAGGCCTCCCCCAAGGAATGCCGCATAGCACGGTCCTGAGCCACCTGCATCCATCGACTTCCTGCATGTCTTACCAGGTCGTCACTCCATCTCGTGGGGGGTCGCCCTACACTTCGCCTACCGGTACGAGGCTGCCACTCAAGAACCTTTCTTCCCCATCGTTTGTCGGTTCTTCGAGCTATATGGCCGGCCCACTGCTACTTCAGCTTACTAATCCGTTGGGCTATGTCGATTACTCTGATTCTACTGCGGATATTCTCATTCCTAAGTTTATCACTCGCTGAGCGACCTTGAACTTCCTCATACGGCCAGCAGTGAAGGACAACGTCTCAGTTCCGTAAGTCATCACTGGCAACACGCACTGGTTGTACATTTTCGTTTTAAGGTTTTGAGGTATGTCTGACGAGAAGATGTGTCGTAGCTTCCCGAACGCTGCTCAGCCGAGTTGAATCCGTCGATTGACCTCTCGATCGAAGTTGGACTTACCTAGTCGGACTATTTGTCCTAGGTAAACATACTCGTCAACAACTTCGAGCTTAGTGCTCCCAACAACTACCGGCATAGGTGTGACATGGACATTAAACATAATCTTTGTTTTGTCCATGTTCATCTTAAGACCTATCCGTTGGGAGACACTATTGAGGTCATTGAGCATAGTGCTTACGTCCTCCAGCGATTCTGCCATAAGGACTATATCGTCGGCAAATCGAAGGTGAGTGATGTACTTGCCATTGATGTTAATACCGTATGCTTTCCAGTCCAGAAGCTTGAAAACGTCTTCCAATGCAGCGGTGAAGAGTGTCGGGGATATAACGTCACCCTGTCTTACACCTCTCTGCAATCGGATAGGATTCGTACTCTGGTTCTGTACTCGGATAGCCATCGTAGTTCTACTGTACAAGCACTTCAGCACTTCGATATACCGACAGTCAACTTGGCACCGCTGAAGGGACTGCAGCACCGCCCAAATTTCGACGGAATCAAAGGCTTTCTCATAGTCCACATACGCCAGGCATAGTGGCAAATTGTACTCCTCGGACTTCTATACAACTTGCCGAAGGGTATGTATGTGGTCTATGGTGCTAAAGCCCTTTCGAAAACTGGCTTGTTCGGGAGGCTGGAATGACTCTCGAAAACAGCACGTAGAAGCGCCGCAGAAGGGAAATCGGTCTGTAGTTCTTCAAGAGATCGTTATCACCTTTCTTGAAGAACAAGACTACCGTACTTCTGCTCCATGCCTCCGGTGTAATGCCACCACGGAGGACGGAATTAAAGAGCTTCTGAAGGACTTCAAGTACCGGTTTTCCACCCGCTTTCAGAAGCTCCGCTGTAATTCCATCCTCGCCTGGGGATTTGCCTCTTCTAAGGTGCTGGAGAGCCATTCTAATCTCGCTCAGACTGACGTCCGGGATATCTTCGGAATAGTGTCGGATAAGACTCGCTCTTGGATCGTTACTCACACTTGCGTGTGGCTCCAACGATGACGTGTACAGCTGCCCATAGAACCTCTCAATCTCACTCAAAATCTCAGGTGCCCCGGAAACGATGCTGCCACACTCGGTTTTCAGCTTTGACAATTGGCTCTTTCTGGTAGACAGATCTTTGGCAAAGACTTTGGAGCCTTGGTTCCGCTCAATCGCTTCTTCAATACAAGCTGTATTGAAGTTGCGTAAGTCCCGCCGCATGCATTTAGAGATCTGTCTGTTCAGTTGCCTGTATGCTGTCAAATCTGTTGAAGAATGTAGCTTCATCTCCCGTCTAACAACCATGAGATTAAGAGTGTGATCGGAGAGTTTTTGTGTTCTTCTGCGGCGGGTCTTGCAGAATTTAGCTCCGACCGCATGGACAGTTTCCACGAGATTGTCATTCATATCGTCCACTTCATTGCAGTATTCTAGGCACTGAAAACGGTTTTGTAACTCGAGCTGAAAGGTTTCGGGACTTTGGAACAGAGCACGAGGGGGACGGAGTGTTGACTTCATTAGACGAGACCTCTCCAACTTAACGTTTAGGTTCAGTGTGCCTCTAACCATTCGGTGATCGCTACCAGTTTTCACCCTCGCGATCACGGAGACATCACTGAATAGTTGTCGTCTGGTCATCATAATGAAGTCAATCTCATTTTTTGTCGAACCGTCGCGGCTCGACCAGGTCCACTTCCTGTGGGGCCGCTTCTGGAAGAAAGAGTTGATCATAAAGAGTCCCACTTTCTCCATGAAGTCGGCCAGCTGCTGGCCCCTTGGGTTCCGTTGCCCTATTCCAAATTTCCCTACTTTCAGCTCACCGTTCTCTCTTGTGCCTAGTTTTGCATTGAAGTCTCCCATTAACACCGTATATTGGGTTTTGGAGGAATGCATGGCTCTAGAGATATCCTCATACATTTCCTTCACCTCCTCATCGGGGTGTACCGAGGTTGGTGCGTAAACCAGTTTAACAGTGGTAGAGCCACGTGGCGGCTTTTGCTGTCGCACGGATGGGCCGGCTCGAACCGGGGTGGTACCACGACCTCACAGAATACCAGCGTGAAGTAGAGGTTTACCTCTGCGTTTCGCTTGGTGAGTGCAGGTGGCCGGAGGCCCTTTTTACTGGAAATGAGGCATTCCATCTTAGTCCTCACGGGTGACAACGCATCTACATTTTGATTTGTAATAGAGGATAGATGTAGATGTCTATGGGCCGCAGCAACCACTTACCATCAGGTGGACTGTGTGCTCGTTTGTTACACTTATTCTATAAAAATAACCTGTATGACCTTCAGCGAATACCGTTTGGTGATTCTGAGTATAAGGTACGCAACCCTCGTTACTAGTCGATAGTTAATTACTGGCCATTGTATAAGTTTATATTCAATCATTCATCAGATCGAAATTGTCCTCAGATGTTGTCGGGAAGATTTGTCACACTTGGTAGGTGGATTGACGAACATAGTACTAACGAATGAAATGAATACCAGAGTAAAATAGTAGCTTAACGCTGCTTAGTTTTGTATGGTGAGTGTAGAGAACCGGAGACCCTTTTTACTGAAAACGAGGCATTCCATTTCCATCTAAGACCTCACGGCTGACAACGCGTCTGCATTTTGATTCGTAATCGAGGATACGTGTAGATGTCTATGAGCCACAGCAACCACTTAAAATCAGGTGGAATGTGTGCTCGCTTGTCGCACTTATCCTATAAAAAAAAACTGCTCGCATTTTAATACCTTCGCCTAGTCATCGGACTGACTTTTATACGCCTTGCATTTAAAATTGTTATATCTGTACCGACATCTACCAGAGGCCATTAGATCTTACTGGAATTTTCCTTAGTCGTTTCTTACCAGTATGGACTCATGGGACAAAATGGGGTGATGTTTTCTCTGACAACGCCACCTCGTGGTTAACGCGTTTCTTAATAATATATACCGTTACCATTATAGCCTATCAAAGTCCAATGCTGAATATAGGCCTCCCCCATAGATTACCTCATAGGGGGGATATTTGCCAAAGTTGAGACGCTTAGCAGCAACCTACCTCTACCCGTGTAATACCTCTACCAGTGTAACAACACGCGTAGAGGTATTAAGACATATCTTAGTTTGATGACAGTTAATAGCAATTATGACAGTTATAATTGTTATTTATTAATAGGAAAGTCATTATTACTTAATTATTGCGGAATAAAAATATTATAAATTAAATTCAGTTACTACTTTCATAATATGTAAAATTATACTGCAGTATTTTTATTATAAACTATATTGGGGTGACAATCCACTTTATTCGAGTTAACAGACCTTCACGGTAAGTGACTCTCTAGCTCTTGGACACATGCACCAGCTTCAGGTCATTAGAGGCTTCGTTATCGCTGAGAACTAGAATAGAATGGAAGAGAATTGAAAATAATATTTTAATCATATCAATATACAGGTTTATTTTGAAATAACCGGCCAAATTTGCAGAGAAGGTTCAGAAAAAGTAATATAGACAAATGGTGATAAAAAATTTATTAAAAATCTCAAATATTCTGTCCTTTTATCTTTTAAATTCAAAATGCGTGATAATGCATTATTTTAACTGATTTTACTGCGCACGTACGCATTCGTAAGGTTCGATCGGTAGGGAAAAACGTTGTTGCCCATAAATCACATTCAATTTGAGATAATGTCAAATAAAAGTAGAAGCAAAAACTGCAATATATCATTATTGATATATTTGAAATTAAGTTTAAAAAACTATTGTAAATCCAATTGTGCATGCCTTAACGCTCTAGGAAAATTACGTGTAAAATGACAATTGTACGTAAATTTTTGAAGTAGTTTAATTACACACAAATTTTCGATAAAACCTTATAATTATTACTATACTTCCAATTTTTATGTCAAATTTCAATTAAAAAGAAAGCTTGGAAAGTCCAAAATTGTACAACTCATAAGATCGTGAAAAAAAATAAAGAAATTGTAAATTGTAATTCTATTCGTCAAAGAGTCCCACTCACACTCTTTGAGGAGTTCCAGTTGCATACACCGAAGTACACTTTCAGGTCACTCCATCAAGTCCGTAGGTAAGGTCTATTCGTAACTAACAAAACGAGGCCAAGCTCGGCACACTTACTACGACTCTTCGAAGAGTTCCAGTAGCATTCACCGAAGACACTTTCAGGTCACTCTATCGAGTCCGGAGGTAAGGTCTTAACTAACAAAACGAGACCAAACTCGGTACACCTAGTTCTACTCTTAGAGAAGTTCCAGTAGCATTCACCGAACTACACCTTCAGGTCATTCTATCAAGTCTGGAGATAAAGTCTCATCATAACTAATAAAACGAAGTCAAACTTGGCAGACCTAGTTCTACTCTTCGAGGAGTTCCAGTAGCATTCACCGAACTACACCTTCATGTCACTCTATCTAGTCCGGAGATAAGGTCTCATCATAACTAAGAAAACGAGGTCAAACTCAGCACAGCTAGTTCTACTCTTCGAGGAGTTCCAGTAGTAGACTCCGAAGTAACACCTTCAAGTGACTCCATAAAGTCCAAAACGTTAAGTATATGTATATATAAATCCTAAGTACTTTTAGCGAAACAAAATATTGTAATAAAAAAAGTAAAATATAAAAATAATAACCTTGTCCAAGTATGTATCAAATTTGGTATCTTGAATATTTTTTTATACGAGAGGGGGCAAACGAGCATGCGGCTCACCTGATGGTAAGTGACTACCGACGCGCATGAACAACTGCAACACCAGGGGAATCGCAGATGCATTGCCGGTCTTTTAAAAAGGAGTAGGCTCTTTTCGTTGAGGTTAGGGACCTCGGAGTCGTATATTTTGTATGTTCTACAGCGTTATTATTGTATTTTATAGAGTTTTATTCAATAAAAATTTTAAGCATGTTGTTCGATAAACATTAAACATTTGCTGGGATTATTTTGTAAAAACGTATATACATTGCCCCATAAATTAATCGAGTCGAGTAACTGGCATTACAGGCTTGTTTTTGTTCCTAGTATTTCAAGAATGAAAATATGTATGTTTTTATTAAGCTGTAATTTATTTTTATGCATATACAATGGGTTTTCATACTACTGCGAGGCTAAAGGCAAAATATATTTATTTCCTTAAGCTATTCTTTGAGAGACTCTTCAAGATATACATTACTAAAATAAACTGCCACAAATCCTGACGTATGTATATTACAAACTCTTTTAACCTTCTAGCCTAAATACAGCAGTGGTTGGGATGTTGCTTGGTGACAGAAGTAAATAAGACGGTGGTATCAGTCTTAATTGACCTCTAGGCAGAAAAATAGCCTTATTATGTATATTATATTGACAGAACAATTGGCTATCGGCTAAGGACACTTATTTTAGTGATGATAGCAGAAGAGAATCCATCTTCTCATTTCGTGGGTGTTGTAAGAAGCGACTATAACAAAGGCCAGTAAAATTTCATGACTTCCGATACATAGCGGTAAATCCAACTTGAAAATTAAAAAAGAAAAAGAATAAATGAATAAAGAATGTTAATATTCAAACAAAAATAAAAATCTTTTTTATTTAAAAAATTTTCTATACGGTAAATGATTGCATTGAATTTGGTATAAAATAATATTGCATGCATAATTTAATTATTAATTAATTTGAATAGATTGACGTGAATACGAATAATGTTAATGAATTTTATTTTACATTGTGTTTAATTTTGCTTTCCCACACAATGTATATTACGACTATGACTTGTTTATGCAATACGAAAATTACCCAGACCATAGACAGGGACGACGAAGGTGTACGACGTCTGGAACTGCAACCGGCTATCCCGCTGCCAAGCGTGGCGTTTATGGTAATTCCTTCCTAAAATTGGAGAGTGAAGAACATGTTTTATAGAATAAGGGTGACAAACGAGCACACAGTCCACCTCCGTCCATATTCGTCTAACAATAATAATGCAGATGTAAAAAGAGTCTCCGCTTTTCTTCACTCACTATACGGAACACAGCAGCATTAAGCTGCTATTTTACACTAATAATCTACACGCAAACGCTGCATATTTGTTCACTTTCTGTCTTATACTAACAATGTCTTTTTATTTTGAATGATCGCGTACTCGAGGAAGGTGAAAAACTTGTATGCTCTTTATGGATATGATAAACGAGCACACAGTTTAACTGATGGTAAGTGGATGCTATGGCTCATAGATATGACATCTACATCTGTCTTAGAACAAGAATCACTATGCAAATGCTTCGTCACCCCTGAGGACTAAGATGGAATGCCTCGTTTTCACTAAAAAGGATCCCCGGTTTTCTTCAGTCACAATATGTAACACAGCAGCATTAAGCTGGTATTTTACGCTGATATACTATAAGTTCTTCTCCGGTCAGATCAACCAATCATTAGTACAACCATAATGTAGCTACAGCGTGGCTTAAACACTATATATTTGTTCCCTTTTTGTCTTATATAATATATATATATATATATATATATATATATATATATATATATATATATATATATAACAATTTCTTTTTATTTTCAATCACTGCGTAGTCGATTGGTTAGCCTGCTACTACGTCACAGGTTCAAGTCCTAAGAGAAGTTGTCGTTTGTCATCACAAATTGCAGGTTTTTTGTGATTATCATCTCGTCTCTAACTGTTAAGGTTTAATTATAACCAGGACAAGGCAGTGTTTGACTGTTAGCCCACCTGATAGTAAGCGGATGTAGCCAAATATTGTAAGTAGTACCTACTGATTTAAAAGACATTGTGATCGAATAGAAAGATCCTAAAACGCGTACTGTGCGTTGCGTTCATGTCAGCAGTGGACTGTTTGTTGATTAAAAACAAATTCTTTGTGAGCAGTGTTATTGTGCAAAAATAATGTATAAAATTATTAATTCGTAATGTAAAACAAATCAATAACACAGAACAATAATTTATGAACACTTCGCATCCCAAAGATGTCTCCGAGGATTAAAACATAAAAGACCAACTCAAACTTAATTATTACGTGTTATAACAGCTTGCTAAATCGTCTCTGTGTAAAGTGTGGTAACCTTGATTTTACAATATTATTTGAAAACATTTAATAATACACGAATTAGTTTTAGAAAAGTTAAATCAATAAATCATTTATGATTTACGTTGTTTTTCTTTGTTGCTGTGACTTTGATAGTAATTATAAATTGTAACCTATTAATACTTTCAAAAAATATAAATATTTTTTGAAAGTATTAATAGATAACAATTTAATATCAATTTGTTTACTACTACTTATTATTTGTTAACTGTTTAATTAACTAGTCAACTATTCTGTACATAGTTTGGAACCTGTTACATCAAAGTTCAATTAACTGAGCAAGAAATATTTATTGAAAATTCTTTGTACTTCAAATTAAATTCAAGCACGTCCTGTTCAACTTGGATCGGAATTCAGACTTATTATTTACAATGCTTTTTTCTGGGTTTTTGGCAGCATAAATATCAGCTGTAAATTCCTTAACGATTAATTGCTAGATATAATTAATTCATGAAGTATTTGCTGATAACTTTTTTTAACAAAGCCGTGCTATTTATGTATCGTTTATTGTTTGTATAACAGTAGTCTCTTTGTCATAATTACTGTTATCTAATGCCTACTTGACGTATTCCATAGAATGCACAGCTAATGTAACCTTACTTTCTCGATGAATTGTTTTTAGTAACTTGATTGTAACAGGAACATGGATCTCCAGTAAACAATTTAATTATATCTTGTGTTAAAGTTTTACTATAACCAATAATTTGACGTAATAGTAATAATACGTAATGAAAGCGATTTTAAACACAAAGTAGCAAAGAGAACCCAAACTATCTTAACTACAAAAGCTTCAAAAAAGTATTTTCCATTATACACACATTATAATTTATCATAACTTTTGATAAAACAAAGCATTACTTAAGTATAAAATTCTTCATTAATTCTTGGGGCGATGTATACGCTCTTACAACAAAATCCCAGAAAATATACAAAATTAAACTTGCTCAAAGTTCAAAAGCTTTATTAAACAAAGTTTGTATAAAAAGGGTTCTTATAATTTAAGGAATTTATGGATGATAATAACCCCTGGGAATTACATGATTGCTACCAAGCTATTTCTAATTTGTTTTGTGTGGTTAATTGTGATTACATGATTATAAGCTGTTATTTAAAAAAAAAGTCCCGCTGGGATTCTTGCTGGATCTTCCCAGGACAGAGGTTTTTTTTTTTTCGAACTATTGGTAATTAAACAAAAGAGTGATTTGCAATAAGTATTATTTATAATCTATATTGAATAAAAAGTTTCTGTTTCTGTTTCTTCCACTGCTTGATATGGGCCTCTTTCATAGTTTTGTCGATCATAGTTATCAGATATTTCGCGCCTAAGACGCTGCAGCATATTACTAATCTGGTTCATTTATGTGTGACTTACACTACCGCATTTACTATACTGTGTAGCGACGTTGTACAATTTACCACAACGCCATATCATCCCGTGGTACACCCACCAGTGAGAGGCTACAAAGTGAAACTCAAACATTGGATGGGCAACATTTTCTTGTTTTTGTGTTTTATACGTGGTAGAGCCATGCTGCGGCTATATTAATAGTATAGGTGTAGCACGAATGGGTCGGCTCGACCGGGGAAGGACCACGCTATCACAGAACACCAGCGTAATAGCAGCTCAATACTGCTGTGTTTCGTTTGGTGAGTGTAGAGAACCGGAGACCCTTTTTTACTGGAAAAGAGGCATTCCATCTTAGTCCTCACGGGTGACAACGCATCTGCATTTTGATTCGCATACGAGGATAAATGTAGATGTCTATGGGCCACAGCAACCACTTACCATCAGTTGGACTGTGTGCTCGTTTGTCACTCTATCCTATAAAGAAAAAATCTTGCTGATAACAGCGGATTAAAAAAACTGCGGTAGCTTACCCGCTTGCTAAGCGTGGCAACTATGTAAATTATCCACCATATGAGGCAATCTATAGGAGAACCTATGTTTAGCAATGGAATTTTGTTTGGCTGTAAAGGCAATGGTTACACGAGATAGCCACACCGCCATCTATCGGAAGCCTTGATAAACTTTCCCACGACCAACTCTTACGAAAACCATGGGACGAAATGGCATGTCGGAATCTCTAAGGTCGCCACCATAAAGCTAATTATCCATATGGTATTCGTATAGGACCAATAGCTTTGGTATATCGCCTGAAATTGTCATTTAATTGCTTTATATTTCAATAACGATTTCAAGTTTACGATTTTATAAAATGACAAATAAATACTTATTACATTTATCTGTTTTCACACAGAGCCTTCAATACATCAATATCGAGTGCGGCGCAGGGCAGGGGCGTGCACGGGCGGTCCGCACTCGTAATTACAGGCGCGCGCGCCCGCGGGCCGATATATGCGTACCCCTGCCCCGCCAGCGAGAAAATTATTTAGTAATTTTAATTTTATTTGGACTTACACGCTTTCTGTTAGGGGCGTTGGTGCCGTCTTCTTTTTGGACTGTTTAGTGTCGTATTTGGGCAAGAGCGTGTGCGGTATGAAGCATAAAATAATAAAAATGATTAATTTTTCAAGTTATTTCACTGTGCCAGCATATCTAATTTATACGAGTATTACATTGTATAACAATTATTAAGTGTGAGCAATAATGATCGGAGAAAATTATTCGTAAATGTTTCCACTGTCAAAACCCCCACTACTGAACATAGGATTCCGTCATAGATTCCACAAATTCCTCATATAGAGATATTTGCCAAAGTTGCCTTGGCAAGCGGGTTGGCAATCGCAGTTTTAATTTTTGTCATGTACGAGTAAGCTGCTGCCCATCTCTTGGTTTAGCTTTCCTCTGTCGCCTCTTACGATACCCAGGGTAATGGGTAGTAGATATTTTTTCACTGCCACTACACGGTTATTAATAGCGACCCGCCCTGGTTTCGCTTGCTTAGGATTTATTAATGTGACGTTATTTAGATTTAAAATTATGAAATATCATTTATTTTATCAATTGTTTGTAATTGAAATAGAATAGAATAGAATAGAATATTTTTTATTCAATATACATTACATGTGTAATTCTTATTGAAAGTCATTTTTTACTTTACCACTGGTTCGAAAAAAACCCTCTGTCCTGGGAAGAACCAGCAAGAAACCCAGCGGGACTTTTTTTTTTTAAATAAATTTTACAATATAAATGATTACGAACTATTTACAAAATTTATTTTAGAAACTGCTTGGAAGCGATCACCTCATTCCCAGGGGTTATTATCAACCATGTATTAAAAAAATGTATATAGCCTAGCTAGTGCCTAGCAACACTCTCTATCTGTTTATAAAGTTCCATCAAAATCGGTTCAGCCATTCCGAAGATTAGCCCGGACAGACAGAGAGACAGACAAAAATTTAAAAAATGTTTGTTCAACAGAAGCCAGTTGTTTGAAGATTACAGATAGACACTTCAATTTTACATATATTTGTATAGATAGGTATTAGTAAATATTAATATTATATTTAGTTTATATGATTGATAATACTGATATTCCATCGGAATCGAATCCAACCGAAGTTGTAGTAACAATAGGCCGATCGTATAGCTCACAGGACAGAAAACCTATTGGGATAAATATTCCCATGTGGCAGCCTCAAACTGGTAAAGTGCTGTGTATACTGACTTTCTGTATAGAGTGACGGTATTGCAAAACAGGTAACAGAAAGTTGATAGATGCAGGTGACTCTGGACTATTCTTTGTTGTAATCTGTGTTGCAAGTTTATGTTTACCAGGGTATATTGGATAGACTTGATATGATTATTTCAAACAATCTTGTTCTTCTTATACTTTGCATAGACGCAAAATAGCCAGCAATTTGGGTGTTCTAAAGGGTAAATAGCGGAGAATTTGAAACTATATTCCACTACATGGACGTAATGCATACGTCCATGTAGTGGAATATAGTTTCCGGCATCTGTTTTTCACCTCCGTCTTTGTCTGTTTGTTTGGGGAAGAAGAGTTCTCAAGTGGAAGCCTTACACCGGTAAGTGGAGTACAGGGCTTCACACTAGACAGAGTGACGACCTGATAAGAGATATAGGAAGTCGATGGATACAGGCGCATCATGATCGTTCAGCAGTTGACTTCCAACAGGCTCTGATGATAATGATCTGTCTTTTCGTCCTATTAAAATATGGTTCTCTTGTAAGAGTGTGTAGACTTATGTTAAACTAATCAGTACGCTTTACGATTTTTGACTACATCACCAGTAACCATCAGATGGGATAATAATCATACACTGGCTTGTAATACTTAAAAACTAATTCTCAGACTGGTGACGGATACAAGTGTTAGAAACTCGTTTCCGTCACCAGCCTGAGAATTAGTTAGCTTAACGCTGCTGTGTTTCGTATGGTAAGTTTAGAGAACCGGATACCCTTTTACTGGAAACGGGCATTTCATCTTAGTCCTCACGGGTGGCAACGCATCTATCTGCAGTTTGATTCGCAATCAAGGATATATGTAGATATCTATGAGCTACAGCTACCACTTACCATCAGACGGATTGTGTGCTCGTTTGTTACCCTTATCCTATAAATAAAAGAATGAAGGAGACGTCTCTCAGCAAAGCTAGACAATTACGGTAAATGTGCTGGTTGACTGGGAGAGAATACTTTAAGGCAATAAGTTCACCATACGTAAGTAATACTTTTGTGCATAAAAGCTTAAATAAATTAATAAATCCTTCGATTATCATCGAAATTATTTAAACAACCTATCAAAGTCCACTGAACATAGGCCTCCCCTATAGGTTGCCTCAATTTTGGGTATAATATTAATAGTCATTCATTTCAGGCTTTTTTGACACCCATTTTAAATATCAGTAAATGTTAAATGTTAAAAACAAAATGAAAATATAATTATAAGGATACAATAAATAAGATAGATAAAAGACAATTCAACTGTAATCATAGGTTAATACTAAAAATACTAAAATTGCCCCCAAAAGGGAGTTCGCTCTATCTATTTACAGGTATTGTCGCGATGCACGGCACGCCAATATTTTAGTATGGGATTCTCTGGGCACTCGTAGCACACCCTGAGGATCACGTTCTCGGAATCACGCATGCGGGACCAAAAAGCAGCAACCCGAGATCTAATAACGGCGAAGTAATCGGGCACCCCGGCGTTGGCAAACATGCTCGACGCACTGCAGTATTTAGGCAGTTTCATAAGAATGCGGATTTCACGTTTGCCTGGCGAGTTGGTAACCGCAGCTTTTTCATTATTTTGAGTTAATATCAGGAAGCCGTTGCTGCCATCTCCTTTTTAGGCTTCTTTTACACCGCCATTACTCTTCAATATGAGACAAGGCCTAGGGTTAGCAATGGGACGGGTTTTTCTAACTAATGTAACGACTATTCTTATCGTAACTTTTTCCGGCAGGAGATTACAACGGTTCAAATATTACAAGGCATTTAATAATGACATTCTCTTTCAATATTAAATGCCTTGTAATATTTGAACCGTGTCTTTAAATAATAATAATAATCGCTATCGCCCGCATCGTCCGGCGGTTTCTTTCCTTTTACCCCTAACCCTCGGCCGTTTGGTCTCCCCTGCCGAGGGCTTCCATCTGTTTCGGTTTTCATATATTTATGTATTTTTACCATGTTCATTTACAATTATATATTTATACTGCCCAACCAGATGAGAAAACTTTATAGATGCCCCATAATAATAATAATCAAACAAAAGGACGAGAACTCATACAATGAGTAGGCAGATGCTTGTTTTTTTACAAAACTAAAGTGACATACGAACTTAGTGTTAGAGTTAGTAGTCAACTTGGAACAAAAATTCGGCAAAGTGCGAGTCGGACTCGCGTATGTAGGGTTCCGTAACAAGTAAAACATGTTTCTAGTAGGGGAGCCCCTTCAATTTTTAATTTATTTTTATTATTTGTTGTTATATCTGCCAAAGAAACACACATTCTGTGAAAATTTCAACTGTCTATCTATTACGGATCATGAAATACAGTTTGCTGACAGATAGACGGACGGACTGCGATTCCAGCTGAATTGGAGGCCGTGGAGGGAGGCATGCCTTGAGTTCCTCGTGCGCCTTGCCTGAGAAGGAGAATGGGGAGGAGAGGTCCTCCCCAGAGAAAGGGCTACCATGGGGCGGCGGGCACTGGTGGGGCCGCGGATTTGTGCGAAAGCATTCCCGTGGCCCTGCCAATATGCAGCGAAGGTGGAACACCATGGGGTTTTAGTCGGTGCGAGTCCGACATAACCCATCCTTGCCGCCGCGAGGCGGGTATGCGTAGGCATTTCCCCATGAAAAAAAAAGATGAGAGAGTGTTACCTACCCAGACCAACTTCTAGGCATAAAAGGAGTAAAAAAGACGTAATAAAAGGATATCAATAGAATACCAGCGTAAAATAGCAGCTTAATGCTGCTGTGTTTCGTTTGGTGAGTGTAGAGAACCGGAGACCCTTTTTACTGGAAACGCGGCATTCCATCTTAGTCTTCAGGGGTAATAACGCATCTGCATTTTAAATCTTAATCGAGGATATAATATGTAGATGTCTATGGGCTACAGCATCCACTTACCATCAGGTGGACTGTGTGTTCGTTTGTCATCCTTATTCTACGAAAAAAAATCATTAAATGCATTGCTTCTTGGCAGCAGTTTGGTTAGAAAGTGGAACCTATCTAGACGGTATACTATACAGAACTACATAAATAAAATGAGAACATCATCAATGTATTCGAAGTCAATTAAATACGCATTATTAAAGGATAACTCAAAAACTACTGATCAGATCTTGATCAAATTTAAATTGGCCCACATGGGGTGCACCAACTTTAAAATAAAAAATAATCATTAAAATCGGTTCATCTAAAAAGGTTCTGAGGTAACACACATAAAAAATACAAAGTTAAAAAAAGTTAATGTTACAGCCTATATATAAGTCCCACTGCTGGGCACAGGACTCCTCTTATTTCTGAGCGAGGTTTTAGGGCAAGCAAGTGCCCCACTGCCGCAATTCGGCGGACTTCACATGTCTTCGATATATTTTTGTTCATGTTTCTCAGATATGCAGGTTTCCTCACGATGTTTCCCTTCACCGTCGAGAACGTGGTAAATCAGCACTTAAAATTGCAATTAATAATATCATCGGTGCCGGCGGGAATAGAACTGGGATCGCTCGAGTACTGTGAAACTTACAGCGAGCGCTAACCATATGAGCTACCACGGCTCTCTCTAAAAAAAATACAGTCGAATTTAATACCTCCTCCTTTTTGAAGTCGGTTAAAAAGATTCCTACCATCTAGAAAGACATTATATACATATATGTTTATATGTTATACATTTAGTATCAGTATGTGTATATTTTCGGTCCATATTAATATTGGTTATAAAAATACTTGTAGAGTTTTTAATCGATCGCAATTATAATCAGGGATGTTACGGATATGATATTTCGGATATGGATACGGATACGGATATGGGAATAATATTATATCGGTTTCGGTTTCGGTTACGGATATAAAATTATTTCGGATTATCCGTTAGTTTCGGATCGGATAAGATTTTTGAGGTATTTAAGTAAAATACAAATAAGTAGGTAATCATTTGGCTTTATATCTTGGTTATCATTTGGTTACAATCAGTCATTTATTCAAGTAATTAACAATTTTATAAGAATAGTATACTAATTAATGTAGCTACCTACATATTTTTAAGTTATCTACTTAAAAATGCTATTACAAAATTATTATAATCAAAAACAATGCTATTAGTTTTTTTTTCTATTATATTCTTCAATATATTTCTAGGAACTATTACAACGCATAAATCAGTCTTCTTAAGTCTTTGCATATTGAAGAATAAAAACTAAAATCTGAACATAACATAACAAAATATTTACTTGTCTTTCACTTAATGATTTCTTTTAATAGTCGAAACTAAGCAAAGGTAAATTATACTTAACAAAAAGCAATTTCGCAGCCTTATCACCAGAAAGTCGATTTCTTAAGGGGTCATAAATTAACCCAGCTGCACTGAAAAGCTGCTCACTTGGTACACTTCCAGGAGGTGGAGAAAGGTACTGTCTTACTAAATCACTTAAGCAATGGTACTTGGTATGCATTTTCCACCATAAAAGTGGATCTTCATTGAGTGTCAATCGTTTCTCCCTGTTGTATTCATTTAGTAATGTCTTTTTAACAATAAATTGATTGTGCACATCATCACCACAATCTATGTTTTGCTCTTCCTCGTCACTTAAGCTTAATATTTCAGCTAGACAAGATTGAATGTGTGAATAGTTGCTTGAGCTTGTTGTCGGAATCTCATTCCGTGATCTCTTAGGTGAAGAAGGACCTTCATCACGAGAAGCTTTTGAACACCCAAGAATCCCCAGAATCTCAGACTGTACCTGTTCCTTCGTAATTTCAGTAAAAAACTTGAGTTTAAACCGTGGATCTAGATAAGTAGCTATTGTATATATTTTATTATTTTCAATATCCTGAAATCTGACATTGATGTCTTGGATCATTTTCGTAATCATTAATTTGAAGTTCTCAGAAGTCTCTTCTTTACTCTTCTCTGTTTCTAGTGTGTTTTTAAGAGTATATATTAATGGAATCACTGATGCTATTGTTGCAGTAGCACTACTTAACTCCTTTGTAATTTCTTCGAACGGCTTTAGTATTGCAACACACTTTTTCAAGTCGAGCCATTCATCAGCATTAAGAATTGGTATATCATGCGCGCCCGAATACAGTACTAAGGAGTCTTTTAATGTCAATATTCTTTTCATCATATAATACGTCGCGTTCCATCTGTGAAAAAAGAAAAAACAATGTCAAATCAAATAAAAAAAAATTACATAATAGATAGGTGTATAAAATAGAATAAAAAAATCTCACCGTGTGGAACATTCCTGAATTATACTTAGTCCTGATTGGTTCAGTCTTTCTGTTTGAATTTGTTTCAATTCATTTTGCGCGATTAGGGAGTGATTGAAGTGAGTTGCAATTTTCTTGCACTTCGTAATTACTGACGAGAGAAATTCTTCGATTTCCATCGTTGATCGCACACATAATTGTAGTTGATGAATAGTACAGTTTGCATCAGTGAAATTGGCCATATTCATAGCTTTTATCATATTAGATCCTCTGTCGCGTAAAATACAATGAACTGATTCCGTGCTTAAGCCCCAATCTTTCAAAATATTGTTTAAATTATTTGCTATAATTTCACCTGTGTGCCGACCCTCTAATTGTTCACACTTGAGTATTATAGAAACTCTTTCATATTTATTGGTGATGCCATGAGCAGTAAGACTAAGTAACGATACATTTGAGCTGGGCTCTGACCACACATCTGTAGTAAATGACAACTTTTCAAATTGCTTAAGTAATCCCAGCACCTTTAATTTAATTTTATTGTATATATCAGTACACAGCAAATTAGTAAAATACTGCCGACCTCTTAGATGATAGCGTGGTAATGCTGCCTGCATTAATCTTTGGAAGCCGACACCTTCCACAAAGTTAAATGACAAGTTTTGTAATGCAATCATTTCAGCTACTAATTTATCAATTTCTTTTTGCTTGACATTACTTTCATCCCAGGCGCCTTTATTTTTTAAAGAATCTGTTATTGACAGCTGTTTTTTACACTCTTGTAATGGTGTCAGCTGTTTCGTGGTATGTGGTATTTGTTGGATATCTTTTTCTAGTAACAAAAGTTCTTCGTACTTATCACCGTGTTTTGATTTAAGATGAAGTTTAAGCGAAGTAGTGCCACCTCCTTTTCGTGAAAAGGTTTTATCACACTGTTTACATTTTGCGGAATCTGCATTAACTTGATTAAAAAATCTCCAAATTAAACTAGACTTAGGTCGCATTTGGTCCAGATTAGGTAAACAATTTAATAACACAACACTTTTCTTTCACTTCGTCGAACTAAACTAATTACTCGTACCTAAATATAAAACTGACTGACGGGACTTATGTATGACTGCAACATAAATAATAAACAAACAATGCAAGAGTAAGAGACACGCGCCGCTAATGTAAAAAAGAAACCTGTTATAACAAGTCTCATTTAGACTCAGCCCCTACCCTTATCCGAAATTATCCGAAACTTTTATATCGGATTCGGTTACGGTTACGAATAGTTTTTTATTTCGGATATCCGATAGTTTCGGTTACGGTTACGGAGCTCCATAACATCCCTGATTATAATGTTCATTGAAAGTAAACATCCGTTCTATAATATAACTTTTATTGTTCCTTATAAATTTTCTTACAATCAGGAAGAACATAGTTTCGCAATGCGAACGTATGGTAAGTACATACATAACTAGAAATATGCAACATTAACTAAAAATGTATAAACTAAAACTTTTAGTACAATTAACATCTATGAGATAATTCAAAAAAACTTACATTTTATACAGATAACATAAGGTTTTTAATAAAAGACAAAAAAGCTTAAAAATACGACTTAACTATATCTACAACCTTTATGGAAGAACTAAATTTCAATTAATTTGATTTTTGTTATTTTTATCTACCAAATGTACAAAAAATAGCTACAAATAAATAATCTTTTACATAGGAAACATTTAGTAAACCTCTAGGGTAATCTAAAGTATAATGTATAAAACATTTTAGGACGTTGGACAGCACCATTCGTATATATACATATGTGAAATATTGTATACACATTTCATTAAAGAATTATTTCTAAATACAAATTAGTTTTACGCGCGAAAATCAAACTATAAACAATGATATTTGATAAAAGTATAGATACGATAGTTTCGTTTGGAAATTAAAAGCCGAACTTACTACGTTATAATTAGCATAATTTGACACAGACAGCCACAAATATCGTAAACTATTTTTTTAAATCTCTCTTCATTCATAGACACTACATCACCTTGGAAAGACTAACGAATATTTTGTGGTGCAGTACAAAAGTATACTTATTAAATATCATTGATTTATCTACAATTAATTTACAGCTTGTAGCGCATTTATGACGTTCATAGAGCAATTAAATTCATGTATCTTTTGTATTAAAAAGAAAAACAAACAAACATGTAATAACCATATCAAACTCCATAATCTAAATGTTCCAATACGGCCACAAAAATATTGTGTGCTTTGTTTCTTGCTTCACATATAAAATTAAATCACTTAATTTGCTGCATAAGCGTGTTTACAGCAGAACCTTTAACTAAACAATTTAAAAAAAAAACTCTTTGGGCTATAATCAGGGAAAATCCTGAATATTCCTATTCCGAGTCCGAGCCGTCTAGTCAGTTACTGTAACAAGTCTGTCTTACTCCAGCTAAGATTACACTAAATTCATCTTCTGGCCGAACCTCGGCACCTGGTGCAGGCGGCGCATAAGTTCCTGGCGGAGGAGCCCCAGCGATAACTGTCGGATATGGCGAAGCGTACATTCTTTCGGAACAATATTCTAATGCTGGTGCGGGGTCGCCGCAATAAGGTCTGTACCCTTGTTGTTCATATCTATATTGCTGATGTTGTTCCATTGTTCCTTCTGTCCCGTAGTCCAAGTACTTGTCAAACTCTCGAGCATCTACATCTGATTCGGGTGAGCCAGTTCTTATTTCTGGACGTGCGCTCATAAATCCTTGTTCCGATTCAGGTGGCTGGTTCGACGGTGGTTCCTCGGAGAAGTAATTACCACCCGCGTCGTACTCTGTTTTCGGCTGTTCGGGATAATGCGATACATACGAGTCCTCGGTTTTGTACATGTGTTCATATTGTTCGTACGGATGATACTGGATATTGTATTCTGTGTTCAGAGAACCGCTTGGTGCGGAAGAAACCCTTGGAGCTGAATTACCGAGGGTCTGTTGATCTTGAGATGTCGCTACTGGCGGAAAGAACGTGCCCGTTACTAACGGAGGCTGCTCGGCCAGTGTCCTTTGCGTGCACATAACGTACATGCCATTTGCCATTCCCATAGCAGCAACAGGTGCTGGTGAAAAGGAAACAGGGGTTCTGAATTTATAGGAGTAAGAGTCCGAGATCGACGAAGCATTTATAGCTCTTCGTCGTTCTTCGTACTGGAAGTTTTCTTTTTCATTCTCGACAGGAGAAGCATCGGGTGTAGGAAGGGGAGCTTCAGCTGGCGCACTTCTCCTGCCTTGTGGTTCTGGAGATCTTGCTGGTGAAGACTCCGGTGTTTGAACGTGTCCGTTATACTGGTTAGCCTGGTAGTCGGAGGCAAGGGGCGAGGTGCGGTAAGGAGAGAAGCCGGCAGCAGGATTATGTGAAAAGCGAGTATCTGGGGAATCCGTTCCTGTAGCGTACGGAGATCCTAATGCAGCGGAGGCAGCAGGAGGCGCGCTAGCTGGTGCCGCTGGCTGGTTCGGTCTAGTCTTGTTTTGTTTCCTTCGCCGTGGACGGTACTTGTAATTAGGATGCTCAGTCATGTGGATAACCCGAAGACGTTCGGCTTCCTCGACGTACGGTCGTCTGTCTTGCGGGGTCAACGAACGCCATTTTTTACCTGAAATAAGAAAATAAATAATTACATATGTTATAAATTTGTAAAATCAATTAATCACAAAAAATCTTATATGAATATTGTTTTATCACTTTCATTATCAGCTGTTCCGTGTGGTATCATATATATTATAAACGCCTTCGGTGACATAAAATACTGAATTTATTAGAATTGATGTCTAAAGATTAAATCTATATTACTTGCAAAATAGCTATAACAAAATCTCATTTTCTGATGTTTAAGATAAAGTACAACACTAATGTGACTTTTCCTATGACCCTTAGAAGTTAAAGAAAAATTAACATATTTATTACTACTAAGGCTGAGTAATATATAAATATTAGAATCAATAGTAGTATTAGTTTTACTATGCTGCAGCTCTATTTTTTTATAGGATAAGGGTGACAAGCGAGCACACAGTCCACTTGATGGTAAGTGATTGCTGTGGCCCATAGACATCTACATCTATCCTTGTTTGCGAATTAAAATGCAGATGTGTTGTCAGCCGTGAGGACTAAGATGGAATGCCTCATTTCCAGTAAAAAGGGTCTCCGGTTCTCTACACTCACCATACGAAAGCAGGTATTCTGTTAGAGCGTAGTGCTTCCCCGGTCGAGCCGACCCATTCGTGCTACAACTATACTACTAATATAGCTGCAGCATGGGTCTACCAAGTATCTATTCTGGCTGCAACACAGCTGTGTCGGTTTAACCGGGGAAGGAGCACGCTTACACAATATACCAGCCGAAAATTGTAGCATAATGATGCTGTGTTTCGTATGCTAAGTGAAGTTCTTAAGCAAGGATAGATGTAGATGTCTATGAGTCACAGCATCCACTTGCCATCGGGTTGACTGTGCACTCGTCTGTCACTCTCACTACAATGATAGTGCTTAGCCTACAGTTGTTCCATGTAGTCTAAAATTATCATTGCAGCTTTTCATACAGTGTCTGATTTATAATACGTGAAATCATTACATAAGATAAATATATACGAAAGTATATACGAAAGTATATATTTATCTTATATAATGATTTAGAAAAATATATAAGACGAGAAGATGTGTCGTAATTTCCCGAACGCTGCCCAGCCGAGTTGAATCCGTCGATTGACCGCTCCGTCCAAGTTGGACTCTGAGATCGGGATTGGCAAAATTGGCGGAGTCATATTAAAAATGGGCCAAATAAACAGTACCCTTAACTGACAGGTATGTATGCGTATGGGTATGTATATATGGATATTAAAGAAGAAAGAGATGTGTGTTAAGATGTACCAAATGAACGTTTGTAGTCTCTGTCTAGCCTCTGGTGACAGGCGTGATAGTTTACTATACGTTTTTGTATTTATTATGTCCTTTGACTAAACATGTGAAAATATCCACAGTAGCTTTCGTCAATTTGCTACAAAAATAAAAAGTAGGTCTCCACCAATGTCAAATTACACACACATGTCATAATGACAGCGCATGTGTGCTATTGTCTTGACAGTTCTCAACGCAAGTAGCGACTTATCTGGACAGCTACTTTGTCACAAGTAACCAAGTAGCAGCACATAAAAATATGAAACCTAATACCACGATTCATTACTAATATACAATGACAGTGACTAGATAACATTCCCGAGAATAACATTAGAGGTATTTTATAAAGGCAAAATAGAAGCCGTCTGTCACAGGCCCAGGCTAAATAATCACACCAGTGTTTTATCAAATAACTATAAAACACCTAGCGAGAGCTTCTCATAAATTACCTTACACCCGTTTCGATCAACTGTTTTATCGTTTTATATATTTTAAACTTTAACACAAGTGCGATAGGATACGTTTTCAAAAGAAGGTTAAAGTGTGAGGTTCAAAGAGGAATTATCGAGAGCCTGAGCAATCTTTAAGGATATTTATCAACGCGACACTACTTGCTACTGGCAAAACAAACAACTTCACTCTAAGGGATGGGTATTTGTCGATATAAAATGATAATTCTATATCGACGTTTTTTAATTATAAATATTGCATAAATTATGCAAATAATTAAATCTTATTTTAGTAAAGAAATAAAGTCATTTTTAAATAATTTCATTATTTTAAATGGCCTTTAATTATGGCTGTGTACATTAAGTTGTACTAGTATGTAATTTAACTGTCCTTATATACAATTAATGTCAATATTTATACACTTTAAAAACATTTTTACCATTGGTATTGGTTACATTTTAGTAAAAATTTAATAATATGTACAAAAAATGTAAGTCAGGTAAGTTCAACCTGCTTGAATGATGTCAAATGTCAAGTTGACAAATGACGGGAAGAGGCTTCCTGTAGTGAAGCGTCGGTCCATTAGTGTTTACCTTTTATAAGGATTATTATCGATGTTTTCGTTATCGATAATGGTCGAGTAATTAATGATTTATTAAAGGATTTACGGCGTGAAAAATTTCAAGTAATCTGTTTAATTTTTTTAGTTTTTGAACTTTTAATATTTTTATGTAGATCTGATAATAATGCTATTTGTGAGTTGAAAAAGTTAAAAAAAAAACAAGTTATAAAAAAGGAGAACACTTAAACTATTTTGTATTTATTTTGAAAGTCAATGATTACATTTTTTTACAATTAAGAATAAGAAGTTTCAACAAAAAAAAATAGTACTCAACAAATACACAAACTACAAACTAATAGTATTCAACTACTATCGTGAACCAATTTTTCGCAAGCATTTAAAGCTTAGTTAGGGTTGTGAACGAGAGAAATAGGATCGTTTATATCTGCTAGTATTCTTAAAAATTCTATGACAGTTTTAGTGAAGTGAAAATAAAAAAAAAATTTAAGGGGCAAGTAAAAATTATATTTTAACCTCAATGCCAATTTGACAGTGCAATCTTTGTTTATGAACTAGGCTTCGATGACATAAATAAAGCGAAATCCATCCAATATTCCAAATATAAATAAATTCCAAAGGCTGGTGGTAGTGACAGCATCACCACAGCGAGGGTTTTTTTTATAGGATAGGGTGACAAACGAGCACACAGTCCACCAGATGGTAAGTAGTTGCTGAGACCCATAGACATCTACATTTATCCTCAATAAAGAATCAAAATGCAGATGTGTCGACACCCGTAAGGACTAAGATGGAATACCTATTTTCCAGTAAAATGAATATTCGGTTCTCTACACTCACATACGAAACACAACAGTGTCAAGCTGCCATTTTACGCTGGTATTCTGTGAGTGTGGTCCTTCCCCGGTTGAGCCGACCCATTCGTGCTACAATTACACTACTAATATAGCTGCAGCATGGCTCTACCACGTAATCAAAGGTATCAGCTTTCCAAAAGTCTTCTTTATCCAGTGAAGTGAGTACTAGCAACGCTTCTAGGAAACACTTGCCAAAGTTACTACGTCCCACATCCGGGCACAGGCCTCCTTCCAATGTTGACAGCAGGTGCGTTTTGGTGGATTTCATTATATTTACTAGCTAATGTTTTATTAAAAAAAAAAGAAAACATGTGTGCAGTTCACACGTAGTAGAAGTGAAACCTTCACGATACTAAATTTCGAGAGAATGAGACGAATGCAGTGCACAGGCTAAATCCTATAGATGTATATGTTTATGTCTTTTTAGTGTCACAACGATTGTAAAGAAGTTTTCACGTCAAAAACTATCACCAGCAGTAAACTTTAGAGTATTGATAGTGATACTATCCAGTTACGATATCTATTAGTGAAATAATCGTATTCATCGATTAAAATAAACTACTATCGATAGTAAATATTTATAGTACTTTATTTTAAAATGAAACGACAACAAAAATCCAATATCATCTTTCTCATGATATTTCTTGGTTCTGAGCTACCTTATACAGAAGGGTAACTTACAGGTCATTGAACTCACCATAAATATGGATAATTTATTGCAGCTTGCCTACTACTAACTTAATAAACATTATTATTCACCAATGTACTGCGATATATGGAGTCACCTCATTTGAAGGATGACATCCATGACTCTTTGTTTTAAGGACAATGATTTCTTGATCTTGCTTTTTATTGCTTGCAAAGCAGTACAATTTTTTTGGCTTGTATTTTTAATGAGTTTTATTTTTAAGTGAATGTATTTTTTGTTTTGCTTCTGAAAATTAGAAAAACTTTTCATGTAAGTAGTATTAGGATGACAAACGCAATCCACCTGATGGTAAGTGGTTGCTGTAGTCTATAGACATATATATCATCTACATCTATCATCGATTAAGAATCAAAATGTAGATACGTTGTTACCCCTGAGAACTGAGATGGAATACCTCGCTTCCGGTAAAATGGTCTCCGGTTTTCTACGTTCACCATACGAAACACAGCAGCATTAAGCTGTTATTTTACGCAGGTATTCTGTGAAGACGTAGTCGTACCCCTGTAGAGCCGACTTATTCGTGCTAAAACCATAATACTGATGCAGTGTGGCTCTACCACGTATAAAATTGGTCACCCTCATATAAAAAGAGGCTACTACAACCCATGGCCAACTGCAACAGATGCGTTGTCACCACTAAGGACTGGGATGAAATGCCTAAACAGTCTATACATAATTATATTAGCTTTCTTATCTATCTAATTGGAACACAGCAGTGGGTAGGTATACTGTTTACCTCCAGATGAAGATAAGAGAGTGAGTGACACTAATTTAGATGTACTCCTGGGTAGAAAAGAAAAATAAGAGTAATGATGAACATTTATTTCATAAAATTTATAATTATATATATGAGTAGACGGCCTGTTAGTCGTTTTTCTGCCTTTTCCGATAGGAATGCAAAGAATGGATGTGAATTTGGAATGAAATTAAAAATTCACTCTGGATTTTTTATTGCAAATAAGATTTACCTAAGATGACTTAAGCCGACCTCAGCACCACTTAACGGGTCCAGATTTTGTTATTCTTTTTTTGTCACTTCACCAAAATTACACATATTAACTAAATATTCTTAGTTGTAAATATGTATAACTTAGGTCCGTTTACATAGAAATTGTTAATAATTTGACTGCAGCGTGAACTATCGTATCCTAACATAACTATGAACCATCGTGTCGTTAAAACAAATATATCGAGTGTTTGTGTTAATATGGCTTAAGTGGTTATTATCACTTAACAGTCATACTTTTTAAATGACCTTCAACTATTATGTTTAGAAAAATATTTCAGAGATAACATGTTTATAATAGAATATTTATGACAGTAACGTGATTCTATAAGAAAAATTGACATTAAAATAAATCGACGTTTTTAAGCAAAAACCAGATTTTGAGCAAAACTTCTTAGAAAACCACCCCAGTTTTAAATCCCTTTATCGTTGGCTCCGTAATAAATGACGAGTCATTAACTTAAGGGTGGGGTCCGCCGGGGTTTCGAGATTGCTCGCATACTGATTTCGTACAATGACACGGATCAATCAAAGTGACTTTTGGGCGTTTTTTTTATTGCGTTTCGAGACGAGTTATTCACAATTTTATTACACCACCACCATTGGCGGATGACGTACGAGATGAATGCGGTAGACGTCGGAAAACTTTTATGGGAGCTTTTTACAATTCATGTATTAATATTAAAAGGATTATTTTTAAAAGCTGCCTTATTTGAGGTATGTATATATTTATATTTTTGAAATGTGTTCCTCCCTGGGAGTCGACTCATTCATCATAACAACATATTAAATTCCACTGCTGAACATAGATCTCCCCATAGGTTGCCCCCATGGTATTTGCTATAATTGCCACGCTTCTCAAGTGAGTTGGCAACCGCAGTATTTTATTTTCTGATTGTTAATAGAAAGACGCTGCTGCCCATTTCGTGGCACCCACGGAAATATATGGCGTAGAGGATATTCTTACACCACCTCTACACGGTTGTGTCCATTCATGCTGCAACCATAATATAGATGCAGCGTGGTTCAGCCACGTTAACTTACACCACCTATTACTGCACCGTCATTTATAGGTGGATTAAGGCAAATTCGCTCAACTTTTTTCTATCGTGACTACTGCATCCAATGAACATCTACAATGAAGTTTAACAAAGGCTACAGTTGCGTTCTCATTGCTGAATATATGCTACATTGAAGGTAAGTGGGTGTTGCCTACCCAAATAATCTTTTGCAGAACAGGAGTCCTAAGACCTAGAAAATTAGTTTTTTAGGGTTCCGTACCCAAACGGTAACCAACGGGACCCTATTACTAAGCCTCCGCTGTCTGTCCGTCTGTCTGTCAGCGTGCTGTATCTCATGATCAGAATGGAAAACGAATAGAGTAGGCTTTTTCGAAAATGTGTGACAAGCGGATCGTATTATAATAAAAAATATTGGACATTTTTGACTGTCTTGTTGGTCTAGCGGTCTTAAGTGCGACTGCTCATCATGTGGTCCCAGGTCGGGCCAAATGTCAGTTATTTTGTTTATGTGTCAAGAGGTTCTCAGTAGCAGCCTGGAGCCAGGCAGTTGGCAGTGTCTCATCCCTGTGCCTCGTAAAGCCGTTGGTTATGCGCCTTGTCTCACTGCGCTCGTGTCGGTTTCATCACATCGGATTATAAGAATGAGGAAATTGGCAGAGTAACTGCACTTACGCAGACTCTTGTACACTATATTCCTGTCCTGCGCAAATAGTCTGTCTATCTAACGTAGTAGACCCATGCTGCAGCTATATTGTGGTAACAGCACGAATGGGTCGGCTCGACCGGGGTAGGACCACACTCTCACAGAATACCAGCGTAAAATAGCAGTTTAATGCTGCCGTGTTTCGTATGGTGAGTGTAGATAACCGGAGACCCTTTTTACTGGAAACGAGGCATTCCATCTTAGTCCTCATGGGTGACAACGCATCTGTATTTTGATTCGTAATTGGGGATAAATGAAGGTGACTATGGGCCAAAGCATCCACTTACCATCAGGTTGACTGTGTCCTCAATTTTTACTCTTATATTCTATAAAAAAAAGATAGTCTCCGTTAAGACTGGCCGTGACTGAAATACGGTCTGGGGGACATCATTATTATTAGAATTTTTCGCGACTATTTTATTAATAATACGCATTTTATTTAAACATTATTAAATATTTTTATCCGCACTACTCATTAGCGCCATTAAACTTAACGTATGTGTATAATTTTGCTTATAACTTTTGCGTGTAAGAGAATATGAATATGAAGGCAAGCAAGTTTTTTTACGGCAATAAATCTGCTATAAGTAATAGTGCTAAGTTCTCACAATGTATTCATGAATGTATATACGTTAACACATACAATCAGGAACATACAAATCAATATAAATCCGATAGTAAAAAGTTGTACAAAAAATTGTTCAGTATTTAAAATTATAATTTCATAATCAAACACCGATTATCGGCATCCATACGAAGAATTTAAATTAAGCACTGATTATCTTTCACAATTCCTCCACATCATTAGATTCATTAATGATGTCGATCTAATTAATGATACGACGAGCCTCCGTTGGCGGGGCGACGGACCGCCATGTGTCGTAACATATTTGATCGATTGCCATCATTAAACTGTTATCATTAGTTTAATATCTTAGCCCTTTTTATGTTTAGCTTCTGGCTTTTACAGAGTAGCATGTGACTAGAGTGCTTTATTAGCTATCAATAATAACTGAAGGTAATTTGGATGATACACAAATCTAAGATACTAAAAGAAATTAGGATAAAGAAAGTAATTGTATTTATAATATAAATATAAAAATTTATAAATAATTAGATGCAACAATTCCTGTTAACAGAATTTATCTTTATTATTAAGTAACAAGTGATGTACAATGTTTACGTATTTTTCTAATACATTTAGCACGTAAAAAACTACTGAGGTGAACTTTACGTCTATTTTAAGGAAGACTACGTTTAATGCATGATAATAAAAATGTATATTTTGGTACCATGTAGTAATATAGCTACAGTTTATTCGTTCTACTTCTGCGTACAGTCATTAGTTATGTATATGTTATTTTACTGCATTTATTGTCTATATATCGCATGTATTGATATTATATTTTGTATATTTATATTGCAGAACCTACCTAGTATTAATTGTTTAATTCCTTTACACCTTTGGTTGCCCGGAAGAGATCGCTATATAGCGATAAGGCCGCCAAATTGTACATATAATCTGCCTTTTGTTAAGTCATTTGTATATTTGTTTGTGGTGTAGAATATTATTATTATAAATTATCATCATCATTGGTATCATCGTATTGCTGTCGAGATAAGAATAGAGGCGGGACATGTATCTTGATACGAAAGATGTGGGAAGCAAAACCTCTGAGTATTCCAACCGATATAGTTGCTAAAATGCATTTTGAATGTTGCGGTATTGAAATTGTGGGGATAAATCTTATAGTTTGCGTAATTTATCGAATTCCGGATTGTAAAGTACCTTCAATAGGAATGTTCTTACATAAACTAGAAAAATTGTTACATTATTTAACTAGCAAATACCATAAGAAGAAAATTATCATTTGTGGCGACTGAAACCTTGATATCCTCAAATCAAATATACACACTGAAGCTTTAAAAATTATCCTTACAAGTTTTAACTTTCGAACTCATATTGAGTAACCGACGAGAGGGAACTCTTGTTTGGATCAAATTGCTAGCAATGTAAAAGAGATACATGCAGAAATACTTAATTTAGGCAATTCAGATCATGAAACAGCACAAACTGTAACACTTAAAGGCAATAAGCAAAAGTGTTATAATTACTGGTTTGAATACAAACGAGATTATAATGTTGATAATATGAAAAAGTTCTATGATTGTATTACCAGCCTCACTTTCTCTGAAGTTTTAGAATCAAATAAATTTGATCAAGCATTTAAAAGTTTTTACGACCTTTTCTGCATGTTCTATGATCTCTGTTTTCCTATCATTAAAATTAAAGTAAATAATAGACCTCGTAAATTAAGATGGATCACTAAAGGTCTAAGAATATCAAGTAAAAATAAACGACAATTATATTTAAAATATCGATTATCAAAAACAAGTAAACCAACAAATTGGCTCAATTTTTATAAATATAGTAAAGTTTTAAGAAAATGTATCCATGCTGCACAAAAAGTTTATAACCATAAAGTAATATTAAACAGTAAAAATATAGGTAGAGCAACTTGGAATGCCATTTCTTCAACTGTGTTTGACAAGATGCATAGTGATGATATCAATATTATTACAATAAATAATTTTACACATTATCTGTAACTCCTTTAATTATTATTTTACCAATGAAACCTCCAAACTGACGCCTAATCTTGACAATACTCACAAAAAGATTGATTGGAATTCTCGTACAATATATTTAAAACCCACAAATGAAAACGAAATTAACAATATCATAATGTCACTAAAAAATAGTAAATCCTGTGGGCATGATGGTATCATTGCTAAAGTTTTAAAGTTATGTGCTTTTCATATATGTATATCCCTAGCTCATATTATTAACTTGTCTTTTGAAGAGGGTGTATTTCCAGATGATCTCAAATTATCTGTAGTTCATCCTTTGCATAAAAAAGGAGACAAACAAGATATAAGCAACTATAGACCTATCACGTTGGTTTCAGTATTGTCAAAAGTGTTTGAGAAAGATATGCTTAAAATACTCAATGATTTTATAAGTTCTTGTGGTATATTACAACCTGAACAATTTGGCTTTCGTAAAGGTAGTTCCACTTCTCTTGCTTGTTTTGAATTTATAAAATATGTAACTGAATGTATAAATAATAATACCCCGGTACTGTCACTATTTCTTGACATGAGTTGCGCCTTTGACTTTGTAAATCATGATAAACTCCTTCATAAACTAGAATCATACGGAATTAGAGGGAACGCGTATGCATGGCTTGAAAGTTATTTAAAAAGTAGAAGACAGGGTACAGAGATAACAAAAATGACACAAAAAAATAACATTTTAATTAAAGAAACTCATCGTTCTCAATTATTATACAAATAAAACAGGCGTACCACAGGGTAGTATACTCGGTCCTTTATTCTTTCTATTGTATATTAATGACCTTCCCAATGCCACTTCACACAAATGTATCCTTTTTGCAGACGATACTACTATAATAGTTAAAAGTGATGGTAATAATTCATTAGATTCGCTTGCAAATACGGCGCTAACAAATATCATAGAATGGTTGGAGGCTCAATCTACAAAAAACGAAGATTATGCAATTTATGTCATACAGGTCATCTAAACAACACATTAATATTCTATACGACTATAACAAAATTGATGAAGTAGACAACTATAAATATTTAGGAATAAATATTGATACACATCTGAACTGGAAGGAGCATATTGATATCGTTTGTAAAAAGCTTCAACGATTCGCTTTTGCTTTAAAAAATGTTAGGCAAAATATATCATTTGAGGCTGCTCTCACAATATAGTTGTAAACCTTATTTAAAAAAATATAATATTCTTCCATTATCTTGTTTATATATCAAAAATGCCTGTCTTTTTGTCAAATCATTCCCTAAGTACTTTAAAACCCGCCAAGATACTACAACAAGGCGTTTAAGAAGTAAATATGCACACCTAATATATCAACCTCCCTGTCATAAAAATATGTATAAGAGAAATGTATATAACATGAGCATATTATTATATAACACATACCTAAGAATATAAAAGAAAAAGAAGGAGTCTCTTTTAAAAATAATTTAACAAAATGGCCACTGGAACACTGTTTCTATAGCCTAAAAGAATATGTGGAATGGAAAAATTAGTTCAATGATTTATGTGATCCACTTACAGATAGTTTTTTTTGTATTATGCACCTAGATATTTGCACGTCTGTGTACATTATAAATATTTAACTTAAGACCTTGTCAACTGTGTTTCTTGCAAATAAAGAATTTGTATTTGTATTTGTAAAGTATATTCATTCATTCATTCTTTCTTCATTCATTTTTTATGCCGAAAAGGGTTTATAGGGTAATTAAGAGATCAACGCGCTGTCTCGATGCGTGTTGGCAGATTTCTGACTTCGAATATGTTTTTAACTTCTTAGATATGAATATTGCATCACTATGTTTTCATCCACTGCTGCATACGTGGTAAATAGTAGCTAACCTAACAATTTACTGGGTGTTGACGACGATGGAACTCGACTTGCTCGTATGATATGAGATGATAAGCCGAACTCCTAAGAGTTTAACGGTGACGCAGCTAGGCGGGTCCGTGGGTTCAAATTCACAATGGAACAAGTGCTTGCACTTTAAAAATATGAGATGAAATTGATGGCGCATCCTCGAAAATGCCTATGACACAGGAAAGACTATCGTTGTGATGATGAGATTAGAATATTAGGAGTTCACAAGGAGATTATGTTTTCTTACGTCTACCCAACGGAATAAATTTTCTGTGGTAATAAGAATATTAATTAAGGTATTAGAATACACTACTAATAGCAGTGCAATTGTAGTAAGAGGCGACTGAGAGAAATAAAACATGAGATTGGCAGCATCATCTTCCCGATAACAGTTCAAAATAATAAACACTGCGGTTGCGAACACGTTTGCAAGCGTGGAAACTATTGCAAATATCCCTTCTATGAGGTATTTTTTTTATAGGATAGGGTGACAAACGAGCACACAGTCCACCTGATGGTAAGTAGTTGCTGTGGCCCATAGACATCTGCATCTATCTTCGTTTGCGAATTATAATGCAGATGCGTTGTCAGCCGTGAGGACTAATATGTAATGCCTCATTTCCAATAAAAAGCGTCTCCGATTCTCTACACTCACCATACGAAACACAGCAGCATTAAGCTGCTATTTTACGCTGGTATTCTATGAGAGCGTGGTCCTTCCCCGGTCGAGCCGACGCATTCGCGCTACAACTATACTATTAATATAGCTGCAGCATGGCTCTACCACGTACAAATATATATGTGGGGAGTTTTGAAAGACAGCCTATGAATGAATGAAAAGTGATGTAATTTATGGTTAAAAATATATTTTTTAAAGTTAATATAAGTCAATATTTTGATACAATCGTATATTTGTATCAAAACATTGACCTGTATATTTTTGGAAAGTTTCAAACTTTCGAAAAATATACAGTGAATAAAAAGTGAGACTTGAAGCGTTTCTGCTGTTTTGTTTTAGTTACATTATTGTCAAAGTTATTCTAAACATTAATTATGTTCAGTTGTAAAATATATTTTAATAACGTAAATAAATAAATAACTTGATATGTACTCATTATGTTTTATTTTTATTTATTATCGTAACCTAAAAAAGTAACTCTACTCTGAAGACCTCCAAATGTATAAGTCGAATATGCCTAGTGTCACAAAGCGCCGGTAGATGGCGGCCTCGATTTTTTTTGCGCCAACGGATGTCGAAGAGCACGCGCTGCATTCTAAATTCGAAATTTCTGCCATTCCTTTCTATCTGGAACGATTACTGGTACGCCCCTCTCTTTCTAGCAAAATATTTTTTTTGCATTTCGATTCCGAGTGCGTGGTCATTTTTGTCGTTTTTTTCCTACGTTGCTACGGCTGCTTGTCTCAAGTACTGGACAGTGGCAGGTTTCCTTTGTCTTATTGCGATTATAAAGTATGTACGCCATTTGTTTGTAATTATTCTTTGTGGCAATGTAGGTTGCGATTTAAATCTAACCAACATCTTATTGTTGTTAAATACAGACTAAAAATAAAAGACATGTTTTAAAATACAGACTAAAAATAGCTTTGTAACTTGTTAAAGTTTTAACTACAGTTGTATTAGTGTTTAATTATTTGGGTTGTTTTAAATAGCTTTATTGAGCTAAGGCAAATATTGAAAATAGAGAACCGTATTATTTTTCAACTAAACATTATAAGTTTACTTCCTCCACGGCGTGGTTTTCACACAATACTCATATAAAAAGACACTATTCACTTTGTGATGTTCCACAGAACAGTAGTGACTACAAATGTTTAAGTGTTACTGCCTCCAAGTCCATACCACCATCCGAGCTTTTTTGCCGCACATTCCTGGAAGCAGCAAACGAAATAAAATTGCAAAGCTGCCGAAATCCATAAAGAAGGCTTTATTCGGCTGAGAGGACTTCTATATTGGCGGAAACGTATATTATGTATATCTATAGTGACCATGGCATAAGCGGCAGCGATTTGTTTAGTAAACGAAAAATATATTAAAATAGAATGTGTTTATTGTCATTATATTATGTCGAGTCGAATCGTAATGAACTCTTAAATGTACTAGACATATTTTTAAAAAAAAATGATTGCTCATATAAAAATAATTCAAAAGAGAAATATTAATTTATTATATTCAATTTTAAGACGTGACGTATTAAAGGGATATTGTACTAAATATATTTTCCGAAAAATACCATAAAGGTCATTGTTACATTATTCAAACAAAATATAATATATGTTAATCAAATATATATCTTAAAGAAATCCTCAATTAGTTTCTGTATGCGTAATTTAAGATCTAAGACGTCTCTTTTGAGATATCAGCCACAACCAATTCAAATATAGTCCCGTAACGTTTTACCGTTTTTTCTTTTGATATCATTCACAAGTAAACATAAAATCGTTTAGATTTCTCGATAAAGATGTTATTAAAATTGATATTATTTATATTAACATAGCAGGGATGAACAAGTTGATAAAGGGCCAGAAATAAAGTTTCTCGAGTGGTAGCTTCGAACTTGTAAGCGAAGTTTAGTGCGGCTCCTCACTAGATGAAGTGACGACCTGGTAATACGTGTAGGAATTCCTTGTTTTGTGGTATTTCTAAGTATTTTCCAAACATGAAATTCATTCGCCTCCTATTACTTAAGCCATACAATACGTATGCATATTTTAAGTAATAAACTTTTGTAGCCGCACTAAACCTGTTGCCCGGAGGCGACGCATTGTGGATAGTCGGTGCACGAACGTTACGCGACACGCCCTCTCAGCTATTTCTTCTTAGCATATAATCTATTTTATGTACCAACACGCGTTTCAATACGTACAGTGATGCATCCCTCATGTTTTATGCTCTAGCATATTTTTTTAAGTATTATATTTTACATAGTTCGCTCCTGCGTTATTCTATATGAATTTCCTCCAGTTTCGTTCAAACACACAGTAAATGTATAAAGTTTCATCTAAGTACATTAGTTACTTTGTATCAGTTTTTAATGATTTGTATATCTACATTAAGCAAAAGTATAGTTAGCAAAAAAAAATTTCTTGAAGACAAATTATTAGATGTAGTATTGTAACCGGCTTAGTGGTACTGTGATATTAATTAGACATTTTATGTGACATTTATTTTACAAAGTTGAGATTGTGTATTAATAAGGTAATCTCATTTGACATTATTTTAATAAATATTTTGATATGTAATAATTTTAATTTAAACTATAGCATGTAATTGAGAATTTTTGCATGGCATGAGCCTAAATATGGCGATCAACAATGTAAACTGACCACTGTAACACCATCTGTAGGTACCCATATTGCGCAAATAAAGAATTAAATTGAAATTGAAATTGGTTCCGCTACAACATATACCTAAAAGTTCATAAATGGCCACTGAGCTACAATTAACAATATAATCGAAATATTTTATGTCATAAATTATTCAGCGTTAACATTGACTTATTTATTACTGTTTGGTTGGTTAAAAATAACTTCTTAGAGTGTGAAGGCGTATGGAAACATTTTCTATGGTATGATGATCGAATACAAAATATAGGATATATAATTAGTAGCAAATCAATTAAAAAATATTAACCCGACTATAAATAAAAATAAAGAAAAGGTAACAATGATAGTGTGATCGTGATAGTAAAACTAATATTCTGGCTCTTAAAAATCTGTCACTTATCTAATTACTATATCTTTTTTTGCAAGAATATCGGTTACAAGCAACCAAACTGCCAGGGTTGTAAATATGGGCAACTATATTATTTTCTTCTAAATAATTTTACCTATTCTTTATTTATCCAGGAAATTTTCTCCAGCATCTCAAGGCGTTTTACATACATAAATTGCACACGGACAAACGTCCAAACTCAGACTACTCCAGCAAATGTCTGCCAGCAGTATTCTTATAAATTCCTGTGTACAGCTGTAGACTAAATGGAATGATTATAACGATGACGATGATGATGATGTAAGTATTTAAAAAAAGTTTAGGAATATAATTTTAGCTTGAAGTTTTTAATATATTTATTCATTAAAAGTTACTGCCTATATAATTCCCATAGCTAGGCACAAGGCTCCTCTTATATCTGGGATAATAATTTATAATTTATATTAAAGTTTGTAACTAAACTTGCTTTTGTCTCAAAACTGTCTATTTTGATATTAAAAAAAGAAATATTGACCCTCATCACAATAAAAACTTATAAATCATAATTTAGGTCGCCATTCAGACCTTTGAATGTACTTATTACAAACAACCAGACATACGACGGCTGTCCATTCAATTTTCGCTTTATAACTTGTATCAGGTATTCCGTGGCATATCAGCCTCAATATTTATTTCTCCTAATTTGACTGCATTTCTCTGTTACGGGTCGTACCCATTAATCATACGTTTGTACCGCTCGCACTAATGGACACTCAATTTTGCTATCTCCGTCTACCATGTTAGGATTCGTTGCGCGTACGCAGACGGCAAGTCCGCGCGTGCCGACGGTATCGTCGTGTTTTTTTTTTCTCTTCGATTATAAGAAAAACTATAAAATGAAGTGATTGTTAAAAGTTATCCGTTTAAAGAACAGTTTGGTTATAGTTATATCGACAGTGTCATGGTCACTGCCACTGTGTGTGACACTTTTATACAGTCATCTCTACAAGTGTGTATTTTCAAGGTGTTTAGTAGAAGTATGCTTTGATAGAGTGTACCACGGACTTACTATGCTTTGATCAAAGTCCACGTGAACTGGAGAGTGCGTCGCCACTACGCAATAAATCCTAGGTGTTTTGTGCAAAACATAAATTGCGCCTTTTTGGGTCTGGTTATGTTGTATCTCAAATGCTATCGCCCAGGGTTTACACCAAGTATTGCAGGCTTTTCTGTATCAAATATAGTGTTTTAAAAAGAATGACTGTAAAAATATAGTACATGGTGAAAATATATATAAGTATGTAGCAAATTAGTTAACATTTTATTTGTAAAGGAATATATTTTGCTGCTTTAAGCTTTGATTAACAGTCTTACCCCATAGTCAATTTATATTATAATGTATCTAGTAGTTTCGCTGATTATAAGTAATTTTAAGATAGTATTTTATTCGGACCCCTAACATGGAAGTACACATATTAATTAATTCATCCCTTACAGCCTTATATGATGGGGGTGTTTTCTCTTAACAGGAAGATGCTACACAATTCATATCTTTTTTTAAACGTTACTCCCACACTAGGATTTTCTCCTGTATCGTGAAAGTAGTTTACAAACATAAATTGTACAGGGACAAACATTCAGACACAGAACAATTATTTGTAGGCCTTACAATTACTTGTTTCGTGCTGGATTCAAATCCGCGGCCCCCAGCGCTGCAACTCATTACTAAACCACTGCGCCACGGAGCAGTCTTATATATCATTATATCCCGTGCATGTCGTAAGAGGCGACAGAGGGAACCGAATCAGGGAATAGGTAGAAGCATCTTCCTGATAACAGTTCAAATAAACAACAGGCTGTAATAATGATAACGATCAATACCACTATACTTATACTACTTACTGTATATTACTACATCTCAATTTCAGTACAAAATCGGTAAAAGACGCTAGTTTAATTTTAACGTATTATTTTAATTTTAAAAGTAACTACTGAAATAGAAATTTAAAATCGATATAAGAAATGCAATATGAATAAAATAAGTCTACATTTTCATTTCCTTCATCTCTACAGCCTATCTAATTCCACTCGCGAATATAGGCCTCCTCAATGATTCCATCATAAGGCGGATATTTGCAATAGTTGCCACAATTGGCAGGCGTTTTGACAATTGCAGTTTTTTATTATCTACTAGTTATGAGGAAGACGCTACTTCCCACCTCCCGGTTTGTTTCCCTCTGTCGCCTTTTACGACACCCACGGGACAATATGAGTTAGTGGATAATTACATCACCACTACACAGTATTAAAGATATTCTCCAGACCGAATTTACAGGCCAGTCTGGACGAAGACTAGGATTATAGTGACCGAGTGTATGCGCAAGCACAGGTGTACTCTCTATTACCTCACTCTCATAGTCCGATGATACGGTAATCCAACACTGCCGGAGAGAGATCAGGCATATGATCGACGGCTTTACGTGTTGTTCGATGTGAAGGGGTGAAACACCGCCAACTTCAGATTCCAGGTTGCTGAGGACTGAGACTGAGAATTTTTTGACAGAAACACTCAATAACTGCTTTTTGACCCGTGATTCGAACCCGGTACCTCATGATCAGTAACCGCGTTTATTATCACTAGACTAACTATGCAGTATTTTTTATAGTATAAGGGTGACAAACGAGCACACAATCCACCTGATGGTAAGTGGTTGCTGTGACCCATAGACATCTACATTTATCCTAAATAAAGAATCAAAATGCAGATGTGTCGTCACCCGTGAGGACTAAGATGGAATGCCTCTCTTTCAGTAATATGGGTCTCCGGTTCTCTACACTCACCATACGAAACACGGCAGTGTTAAGCTGCCATTTCACGATGGTATTCTGTGAGGGCGTGGTTCTTCCCCGGTCGACTCATTTGTGTTAAAACTATACTACTAATATAGCTGCAGCATGGCTCTACCACTGTATTATGTAGTAGTAGAGAAGAAAGTGAAAATGACGACATTCATAATGAAACATATTTAACCTTTGAAAAATTTCGAAAGTTTAAGAATACTACACATCATCATCATCATCATTACAGCCCTTCACAAGTCCACTGCTGAACATAGGCCTCCCACAAAGAATGCCACAAAGCGCGGTCCTGAGCCACCTGCATCCATCGACTTCCTGCATGAATACTACACATTTAAATAAAACTAGATTTTACAGATTTTATCACGTATATTAACTTATTTTCTATTCCCGAGTAGATTTGAATACTTAACAGCACCCATGGTTACGGGGGGGACTAAGGTGTTCGACGTCCCAATGTGATATTTAACCACGGCTACCTTTAGATTAAAATTATTAATTTTTGGTCTGAGATATGACGCAGTCTCACTACTTCATTTCCTCTTGAGTTTTTCTACCGACTTCAAAAAGGATCAGGTACTCAATTCGACTGTGTTTGTTTTATGCGTGTTACCTCATAACTTTTAACTGGGTCAACCGATTTCGATGATTCATTTTTTATTTGAAAGCTGGTGCTTTACATGTGGTTTCGTATATTGATTAATTGATTAATTTGATGAAAGTCTGACCAATAGTTTTTGAGTTTTTTTTTAAATAATTTATATTGAAGTCGGTTGTACAAAATTTTAAATTATGTTAACTTATTGTTGCTATTTAGCGTTTAGAGTGCAGTTAGCGTTGTGCAAATTCATACGGTCGTGCGTGGACGGGAGCGCAGGGACGAGGTGAAGGCGCGTCCGCACGTGCTCATTACCGCGCGTTTATTCGCGCCGCGTGACGCCGCGCGGTCACGTCGCTAGCACGCGCCGACGCGCGCCGTCTCCACTGTTGCAGGGCGGACGTCACGGATTTTCTATTTACTACCGACACAGAGACATCTCCAAAACGAACACATTGGAACAAATAAAATAACCAATCTGACAATTTTTTTTTTAATTTACTTATATTTTATCTAAATGTCATTTTTACAAAGCAGAGCAGAGTAACTGAAGGCATATTTTTGATATTCCTTACTGTTAACGCTCGTAAGGCATAAAAAACTATGATCATAATCGCATAAATTTTCATACAGAATACAGAAGTGATCAATCTAGTCAAATGGAAATCTATATTAACTATGGTGTTTGCTGTAAGATGAGAGTAAAGGAAATAGCTAGAAAACTTAGGGCTCCATTAAAATGCTAAATACTTTCTATTTTTATTCGTTTTTTTTTAAACGTTACCTCCACACTAGGAATTTCTACTGTATCGTGGGGGCACAAACATCCAGACTCGGAACAATTATTTGTAGCCCATACAAATACTTGTTCATGCCGCAACTCATTGTTAAGCCACTGCACCACGGAGCCGTCAATACCAGACGTGGTAGGTGAGGTGGTGACGGGGTGCAGCGTCAATAGTCCGTACCCTATGGTGGCAGAGTAAGATATTTCATCACCCCATCACCTCTTGTAGGAGTTGTAACAGGCGCCTGTAGACAATTCCTATTGCATCCGATAGATGGCGGTAAACTATATAATTTACGCCAGATGTAAAATACCCATACTACCGACGGGCAGCACCGTCAAAGGCTGGTACTGTGAATGTCAATCCAATATCCAAGCGTGATGATTAAGGCAAATCGTTTCTAAACGGTAGAGGTCCATGTCCAGTGTAAACTTTTATGGGCTGATGTAGAAGGAGATCCACCGAGCATGATGATTAACGCAAATTTTCCCTTTTGTAAGACAAAGCCTTAGGTAGCAGTTGGGTCTTAATTAAATAAGGAGATATGAGCAAATAATCACAAGTAGGAAAAATAATATTTAAAACAATGAAAACAAAGTGTCACCATATTGCGGCGGCCAGCGGTGTGTGGCGTATGCGTTGCTTTATCATTGCTATTATAAATTATTATTATTAGATTGGTAGAGCCACGCGGCAGCTTTTGCTGTCGCACGGATGGGCCGGCTCGAACCGGGGTAGTACCACAACCTCACAGAAAACCAGCGTGAAGTAGAGGTTTACCTCTGCGTTTCGCTTGGTGAGTGCAGGTGGCCGGAGGCCCTTTTTACTGGAAATGAGGCATTCCATCTTAGTCCTCACGGGTGACAACGCATCTACATTTTGATTTCTAATAGAGGATAGATGTAGATGTCTATGGGTCACAGTAACCACTTACCATCAGGTGGACTGTGTGCTCGTTTGTCACCCTTATCATATAAAAAAAAAAAAAAAAAAAAAAAAAAAATTATAGGGCACAGTGAGGCCCGGTAGGCTTTGTTTTAGAACTGCTTAAAATAAATGTTATCAAACTCAGATGGCGTGCTGTATGAGGAAGTTCAGTCTCTCAGCTAGCGAAAGAAAGGGCTATATACACAGTTTCCCTGCATAGTGAAATTCCATGGATATCCGCAAAAAACAAGAATAACTGAAAGCCCAGTGGACCGACTAGTATAATAGAATAGACTTATTGATGTGGCAATAGGCCAGTGATATAGGTCTAAGAACCAACACTGATAGGAAACTGTTCTCGAGTGGTAGCCTCGTATTAGTAAGGTCATTGTCCGGCGACTCCTCGCAGCTGATGTACTGACGATCTGATGAAACATGCAGGGAGTCAATGGATGACCTGCTTGGTAGCAACATTAGGGGAGGCTTATGTTCAAAAGGGGACTTGTGATTGGCGGTAATGATGATGATAATGAACTTCTGAAGAACCGTGGAGATAAGCGTTCGCCGAAAATTTTTTATCATGCAAGCAAAACGAGAGCGATCTCCACCGACTTCAGTGAAATAGTTCATTACAATTTTAAGAGCTAATTTATTACGTGCACCGCAGTGAAGGAAAACATCTTGAGAACATGAAAAGTCTGTCAAACAGCATTAGGGTGGTTGAATTCTTCATGCACAAAAAATCCTGTAAAATATAGGGGGAAGCAGTGGGACGTTGTAACAGGCTGTTACTTTACTTTATATTTACATTCACCTCAGGAGAGTTAAGTGAGACGTATTGAAGAATGTGTAGAAATGCAAAGGTCCAGAATTTATATAGGTCACATTGTAAGCTTATATTTTTAATTAAACACATTTATTCAATTTACAAAATATTTAAAACAAAGAAAGATAATTTTCAGCGATTATAATATACCTACTATATATTATATTCGCTGAAAATGAAGACCTATATTTACAAATTATAAAAGACATAAAATTAAATTATTTCAATTTCTTTTTACAAACACTTATTAGTCGCTACGCGTTGATGTCTAATACTCTTCTAAATTGTTGTTTGCGTAGTTTTTACTATTCTTTCCAAAATGTAAGTTATAAATTCTGAAGTAGTTTTTATTTTAGTTTAAAGTAAGAAGTGTTATTGTTATAAAATTATTACCTTGAAATTCATATAAGGTTCTTTGCAGATCTCTTAATATGTAAAAAAAATAATCAACATGATTTCGGGTATGCAGATCATTCAGAGATCCAGAAATTGTGTATTCAAAAATGACGTCATTGACACTTTATTTCCAAGGACTCAAAAGTTCGTTAGGTTTTTCAACGGATCCTAGATCGATGTTCATATTATGGATCGTTTCGGGGAAGCGGCTTGTGGACAAAGGCGCGCTCGGTGTCGCATTAGAATTCACAGTGGCATCGGCGCGACCGGCGACTACCCTCGCTACCGGACTTGATTTTTATTTACTTTAGTATTTAATGTATTTGAATTATATATAAAACGAAGAATTTAATACGTATAGTGCGCTAAATATATCTAATTAATTTAACAGCTATTTTTATAGTATAATATTCTATTCAAAATTATTATTTTTATAACTATCAATATAAATATCATACATATCCTCATACATCCATTCGTATTTCATATTGAATCGCCACAAGCCCTTTGTTTTAGTAAAAATCTCTTCTTTTTAAATTATATTCTTTTTAAAAGCTTTTATATTCTTTTTAATCAAGCCATATCAAAACTATAACAGCAGCTTAAATCTACGCCTGTATTTTATTTTGATATTTTTATGTAACGACATTTTTAAATTGAGCATTTGGCTAATAAAACAAAAATTACAGAAATAGCTTAAATATTTAGGTTTTTAAATAATGATACTTTCATTATTTAAACAATATATGCGGAATATTTTGACACGATAGCAGATATGGGGTCCTAGTTCAGCGCTCATATTTTATTCAAAAGCCGCAACGACTCAATTCCGAAGCGACAGATGAGGCTAATCGTGAAATTCATAGTCACGAGGATGGAATAAATATCTCATTTTTTAAAGAAAACATAGTGAACAGTATTTTGTCAATTTATTATTTTTTATTTTAGATATATTATTATAAACTTTTGCTACTCGTATCTATTAGATGAATAGTAAAATATTCATTAATGCTATCGCTTCTTTGACTTTCCTTGTTATGCCTTTTATAATATTTAAAGACATATAAATGTCCTACATTTCTATACTATACGCGATTTTGTGAATTTTTTGGATTAGGAGGACTTCAGTAGCTGTAGTATTTGCAGTAGCAAATACTACATATCCACCCAAATATAAGACGGCTAGGTTCAATAGTGGATTATTTCAAGTTGATGGCACATTACATTACCTATATACGTCAAAGCTCTTAACAATACAACAAAAACAAAGATAAATTTATTAGAATTTTCAGTGATTCACAATTTAAACCACATTTGTATTCAATAGCTTCTGTATACCCTTAAATGTAATTGTTGCTATATACTTATAGCAACCTGAGCACGGTCCAAATCAGATTTTCAATGTGTTAATTAATCAAATGATTTATGACCCTTTATTGCAAAGGTTTTTTGTGCAGAAAACAATGAACTAAACCCACTGTAGCTTGTTTTCACAAACCTAAATAGCGTTAGTCTCAAAAAGTTTATATTATAGGAGACGAGCAGCAGCTTCTTCCTAATAAGATCTAAAATTAAAAAATCTGCGGTTGCCAACCCACCTGCCAATTTTTTTTTTATAGTACAAGGGGGATAAACGGGCACACAGTTCACCTGATGGTAAGTAAATACTGTGGTCCATAGAAATCTAAGTACATATGTTGTTGCGAAACGTTGTCACTCCTAAGGCTTGAGGTGGAATACCTCGTTTCTAGTAAAAAGGGTCTCCGGTTCTCTAAAACTACATAAAAACATAGCAGCATTAAACTGCTATTTTACACTGGTATTCTGTGAGAGCGTGGTTCTTTCCCTGGTCAAGCCGATCCATTCTGCTGCAATCATAACATAGCTGTGGCAATGGCTCTACCATGCTTAGTTAAATTTTATGAAAACTTAAGTCATTATACAATGACACGTCAAATTAAACAGTTTTGGTTCATCATTTTTGTTTTTAAGATATGCGATACAAAGAAATACCTATCGTAATAACGTATTCGACTTATGTAAAATGTAAAGAAATGTTGCAAACTGGACTCCCAAGAATTACAGGACAACTTTTATATGAACACATTTGCTTTTTAAATTACTCAAACTTTTTTATTCTTTTAAATTACTCTGTCACACATAAAAAGTATTAATTACATTGCTTTATTTATGAGTAAGCCAGAGAGATGTGTATTGGAAGCCTAAATCTGTCTTCATACTTAGTAGTATTATTAGTAGTACCAAAAATAAATCATTATTTAAAATATTAATAGCAATTAGCTTCATAACTGACAAATTGATAATTGTCTTATATCAACGCCATATAAGACGGTTTTCTCAGAATCCAGATGTTCTCATACATCAGAATGCATGTCAACGACCTCGAAAATTCCACTATTCCAAACAAAATTACAGGGCAATCGCTCGTCGTCGAAATGACACACCCGTGACAACCAAATGACATAATTGTCGAAATAGTGACTACACTGACAATCGCACGTGACACCAAAGCACGAGAGGGATGGATGCATATGAGTTGAATAAAATAATAAGGAACAGAAAATGGCGCGTCAGCGTCAATTATAGGCGGGAAAACGGAATTAGAGAGTACAATCGCGCCGGTTTCAAATTTGGTACCGATTCGTTTTAAATCGATAAATCGATCGATTTTGTGGTCGCCTAAGATTGATTGCGTGTGGTCGAATTTCTAAGAATAATTGAATATCAACATTAAGTTACAATTGTCTACTATTAAAATGATTTGTACCTGTGAAGGACTTGAGTTAAAGCATTTAAGTTAAATAGTACATATTAAGTTGAAATATTTATAGCAATGACAGTTTAGAGTTCTGGCGCTCACCTTTCATAATAGGGTTCATAATCCTGGTACTTAAATAGTAAATTAAATTAATACATTTTATATCCACTGCCTCATATCGTCCCGTGGGTGTCGTGAGAAGCGACAGAGGGAAACAAACTAGAAGTTGGTAATCAGGAAATAAAAACTGCTGATGCCAACCTTTCTGCCAAGCGTGGAAACTATGGCAAGTATTATGAGAAAATCTGTACAGTCCTATATCCAGCAGCGGATATCGATAGATAGGCAGGTATATGAATGAATTAATGATTAACAAGGAGCTTACCGGAGAAAGATAACAACGCGAGGAAACTCTTAGAAAAACGGACGTACTTTCTGCTCTATAAGCAAATTTATTCATTTGAAAATTTATATTATTTTAAGACAATTCTACCTGTGTATATTTAATAAGTGAAAACGTTTCTAATATTTCCACTTATTCTTAATAACTATGATGTTATTCGTGACAAATTTCAATCATGGTCAATCTTTGTACGCTTTGAGGCCATTAGCTACTTTGAATATAGGCCTGTCAAACCTAAGTCCTGCGGCGTAGTATTCAAGTATTCTACCCACTAGGCCACGTTGTCGCATTCTTAATATTCTGCACATAAATAAATCACATACAATTCCACAATTTTAGTTTGCTTGCAATGCGAATAAATGTATGCCAGATAATTTCATATGCAAAATATGGGTGCGACACGGCTATAATTCTTAATAAAGATCATTCTATTAAAAGCCTTTATTAAGTATACGGTTCACAATTTCATGAGTATATTTATTGGTGCGCCATATGATAAAAATGGTCATATATTTGCGGGACGCGGACCGTCCTTTTCGACGCCTGTCGTGCATAAAATCCGTGATCATTTCTCCTAATTATACGTATGAGCAAGAAGGCTGGCCTTTAGAGCGATGTGGGTGTTCGAAATATGAAATTACGAGTTGGCGCGAATGTGTGACAGATTTTTTTTTTAAATAACAAATTGTTTGTTCTCGATTTCAGTTATTATAGCAATATTTTATATTTTAAAATACTTTTTTGAGGTATAATTGGAGAAAATTTATGGTTTGCAGGTTCGAGTAGATGTCACACGTTGGTAGCTGTGAAAAGAGTATAATTTTATTTATTAGTATTTAATGACACTATACAAAAAGTGTGGTAAGAACAGAAATAAAAAATCTTTAATAGCTGCTCGAACAGTGACCTTACATATTAACTATATTCTATGTTAACTATAATAATTAGACAGCTTGTAAGATATAAATTACGTATATGTATCTTGATTATTAATAATATTGTTTATAATAGTAACAAACGAGCAGAATGCTTCTATAAAGCAAGCTACGGGAAGGCCTATGTCCACTGCTAAGGACTTTGTTCAGTAATAAACCGCAACTCACAAAATTTATACCGAGGCACAATGATCTGCTACGATCGGAGCGCCGGTCACACCTAGTGGCAACATTGCGACGTAATATGCGTTGTAATAATCTGTGGAGTTAAAAAAAAGAGAAGAGGAGGGTAGGAGGCGAGACAAGCCATACACATTCTCTTTGTGTTCGTGATGTGAACATCTCTCCAAAAACTTTAAAAAGGGACTACTCCAGAGTGTACCGTGTACAATCTAATTGCTAGTGTATTCTACCGTGTAGAAGAAGCTACCAGGAGCTGTCAACGTTTGCTGATCTTGGGAGGCTGGCTAGTAAGACCGTGAGTAGTTTATTGCTGTTTTTGGTGTGATTTTGTGACTGCGGTAACTGAACGTTTCAGGGGATTTAGATTCTCAATACAGTCCACTATATCTAGTAAAATAATCCCAATCCGCCACATTTCTGGCCTTCGAGCCGCATATATTCGAATTAGTGATCGCGTCCCGTGGACGTCATATATTTGAGTAAAACTACGCATTTAATTAATTTAATATCCCTTATTTAATTTGCCTCTTTTTTACCTGGATGTCCATTGCTCGCGGTGCGTTTATAAAGTATTAATTTTGTAATTTGTTCATAATGTCGGATAAATTACAAATTAAAAGGCAAACACTTATTTTTAAAAAGGAATACCTATTTGCTAAATTACAAAAGGTTTTCGATATCGCGAGATCCCAAATAAATGATCCCACACAAATTCAGAATTTCTTAGCCGATTATTCCGAATTAGAAAGTGTCCGCTCAAAGTTTGAAGAAACAGTGTTAAATATTATTGAAATAGATATATCATTAAAACCGGAGACAAGATTGTCAACGCGAGAATTAGATACATTTGATGAACTTTATAAGGCATGTAGGTTGCAATATTTAAGATTAAAACCGGACGAGCAGGCATCCCTCAGTAGGAAAGATAGGAGTGATGTAAGGCCGTCATTACCTAAATTACGTTTATTTGAATTCGATGGTGATATTGAGAAGTGGACCACATTCTACGATACATTTGTATCACTTGTCCACAATCGAGATTTCGATGAAATAGATAAGTTTCACTATTTGCTTTCATGTGTTAAAGGTTCGGCATTAAACATTGTTAAAAAATTGCCCATAACAGCCGCTAATTATACTGTCGTATGGCAAAGTTTATGTAATAAATATCAAGATGATCGAATACTCGTGGGTAGGTACATCGATAAAATGATAAACTTTACGCCGTTAAATAAAGACACTACCGCAAATCTTACTTTATTTATCGAAACATTCGATCACTCTTTTAAAGCCATCGAGGCATTAAAAATTAAAAATTTACATGACTATTTATTTTGTCATTTAGCCTTACGTGGGTTGGATGCGCATACTAGGAGGCTTTTTGAAGAAAATCGGGAGCAAAATTCACTTCCATCTTTTTCGGAATTAATTAGTTTTGTAAATAAACAAGTTAAAGTACTCGAACATTCATCGAATAGTACGATGTCGTTACAATCAAGAAATAAGTCTATATGTAACAATTACAAAGGCTACAATAATAACCACTACAAAAGTTATTCAAAGACAGTTTTAAATACTAATGTGTCAAATTATAATAAAAATAAAAAAATAATTTGCGCGCATTGCAATCAAAATCACATGATTTATAGGTGCGATCAATTTCGTAAATTGACCGTAGATAAAAGGATTGACCGTGTCAATACCTTAAAATTGTGTCATAATTGCCTAAAAGGAAATCATGATACCTCAACTTGTAAAAGTGAGATGTCTTGTGGTGTATGTGCGTCACTACATCATTATCTATTGCATAGGGAGCCAGTGAGCGACACGCTCGTGCCAACATCCACCCGTCCATTGTGCTCTGACTCGCAAGTGCAACAAGCACTCGTCTCGTCTCAGGCTATGAGTGACTCAGAGCGTTATACGATAGATACGCTTCATTCCAATAACGCTCACTCGGGTTACGGTGTTGTATTGGGAACGGCGCGCGTGTTAGTAATTGATAGTAGCGGCCAGCTTCAATACTGCCGTGCAGTTATTGACTCTGGAGCTCAGAGCTCATTTATTACAACTGAGTGTGCTCAACGTTTGGGCTTACCTCGAAAGAAGTGTTCGTTTAATATTTATGGTCTCGGTGGAGAGGCTGTAAAAAATCACGGCATGATTACATGCACATTAAGGTCCCTACACACTGACCTACCTAGTTTTACACTGAACATGGTCGTAGTGACTAAGGTATCTGCTGATATGCCTAACGTTCGATTCCACTCGGACGTTATTAATAAATATAAGAATTTTAATTTAGCTGATCCATTATTTTATAAGCGTTCGCGTATCGATATACTATTGGGCAATGATATAGTTTCGGAACTAATTAAGGATAAACCTTATATTATTTCATCGGATATACCAAGCGTGATCGATACCGCTTTCGGGTTTGTTGTAAGTGGTAAACTTTATAGCAATGATAAGGACAATTTAAAAAATTATAATTTATCAGTCTCATTTGATGAACAAGAGTCTTTAGATCAAACGTTGCGTAAGTTTTGGGAAATCGAAGAATTGCCAAGCAAACCCTCGATTAATCCTTTGGAACAATTAGCGGAAGACATTTTCGTGGCTCGTTATAGTCGTACTGAGGATGGTACCTATTCAGTGCCGTTACCATTCATACCAGACCCGCCTCCGTTGGGCGCGTCACGAGCGGCAGCCGAGCGGCGACTCTTGTTCACCGAGCGCAAGTTGAATCGTTCACCTGTATTACGACAAGCCTATTCAGAGTTCATGTGCGAATATGAAAATCTAGGGCACATGGAGCTTTATTCGGGGGACACCCCAAGCAAATATGTGATACCTCATCACAGTATACTTAAGCCCAGTAGTTCCACTACTCCTTTGCGTGTGGTATTCGATGCCTCGGCTAAAACGTCCACGAACGTTTCGCTTAATGATATTCTATTGACCGGGCCTAATCTGTATCGAGATATTGGGGCTATAATATTGAATTTTAGGTTGTTTGAATATTGTTTGATTTGTGACGTATGCAAAATGTATCGGGCCATTAAACTGAATCAGTCAGATAGATGTTATCAACATATTTTGTATCGTCATTCGCCTAACGATGCCATTGACGTTTATGAATTAAAAACTGTCACTTACGGCTTAAGTTGCTCACCGTTCTTAGCTATCCGCACCCTCTTACAGTTAGCCTATGACGAGGAAGAACGTTTCCCACTCGCTGCAAAGGTTGTGCGCGAGGGCGTGTACATGGATGACATTCTATATTCTTGTAGTTCATTGTCACAGATATCTCGGTTACAAGATGAACTTTTAGAGATGTTTAATTCCGGTGGCTTTATACTCAAAAGGTGGGCGAGTAATAGTGCAAAAGTTTTACAACGCGTTCCGTTAGAAAACCGAGAGTGTCCTGTTACATTTATGAAAGATTGTAACGAATATTCAGTCAAAGTGCTAGGTCTGAAATGGTTCCCTTTGACTGACTGTTTTTATTTCACAGTAGATAAGACTGATAAAGTAACAACTAAACGTTCTGTTTTAAAATTATTAGCTTCTATTTACGACCCCGTGGGTTTTATTTCACCGTGCATTTTCATCGCGAAAGAAATAATGCAAGATTTATGGAAGCTGGGCATAGGATGGGATGAGCAGCTCCCAACTGACGTAACTAAGCGCTGGCTTAATTACGTTGATGATCTCCCGCGACTAACGGCAATCAAGATAGATAGACATATGCTGCTACCAGAACAGACCGAATGTGAATTGGTCGCCTTTTGCGATGCAAGCTCTCGCGGTTATGCTAGTTGTGTGTATGTGATCAGTCGTAACGATAGAGGTCAAACTAAAGTACGCCTGGTGACAGCAAAATCTAAAGTAGCCCCCGTCAAACCATTAACTATCCCGAGGTTGGAATTAATGGCGTCAGTTTTGTTAAGCAAATTAATTAGATATGTCCGTGACATTTTAACTCGTGTAAAAATTACTCGTATTACTGCGTTAACCGATTCGACTATCGTGTTGACGTGGCTTCAGACAGAAGCTTACAAATTAAAGCCGTTTGTTAGTAACCGTGTTACTCAGGTATGTGAAGTGTTACCTCCACACTGTTGGCGTCACGTGAGTAGTGAGTGCAATATGGCAGACATATGCTCGCGCGGAGCGTCTCCGTCACAGCTCGTGGAGTGCAGTGAGCAGTGGTTGAAGGGCCCATCTTGGTTGTACGACGACTATTCGCAGTGGCCAGTGAGAACATTTATCAACCAACATGAAAGTAATACACCCGAAATGAAATCAAATCATACATTAGGCTCCTTCAATTTAATCACAAATGAAAATAATTCGATAGAGGAGACTAAGTTAGAGTTCTGTGACCGAATCTTTTCCAATTTCTCTTCTTATTATAAACTGCAACGTACGTTTGCTCGAATATTGAGATGGTTCCGACTCAAATCCGGTCACTCGAAGCAATCAATACTGACGACTAACGAATTAAATACTGCCCAAGATGTTTTAATTAAATTAGTACAAAGTGCATACTTCGCAAATGAAATAAATAGATTGTCAAAGGGCACAAAGTACGTTCCGTCGTTGAGAAAATTATCTCCATTTATTGACGAACGCGGATACCTCAGGGTGGGGGGTCGAATAAATTATTCAGCGTTACCTTATAACGCGAAGCATCCTCGTTTATTACCTAAAAATAGTAGATTTACCTTTTTACTTATTGAATATTTACATAAAAAATATTTACACGTAGGTCCACGCACCTTACAAAACATTATTAATCAAAATTTTTGGATTTTAGCATCCCGTCACATTATTCGGTCAGTTTTGTCCAAATGCAAAATTTGTTTTAAACACAACCCAGTGCTCTTACAGCCTGAGATGGCACCTTTGCCAGCAGCCCGATTGATACCTTGTAATGTTTTTGAGCATGTAGGGGTGGACCTCGGTGGTCCGTTCTTTACAAAAGAAAGTTTACGACGAAATGCTAGGGTTGAACGGTCATATTTAGCATTATTTATTTGTTATTCGACAAAAGCTGTACACCTTGAAGTCTTATCGTCGTTGTCATCGGACTGTTTCCTCGCGTGTTTAGACAGATTTGTAGCGCGACGCGGTGTGTGCTCCTTCCTTTATTCGGATTGCGGAACTAATTTCATAGCTGCTAGTAAGCATTTAACCGAAGTACAAAGATTTATGCTCGAACAAAAAAACAATATATTAGAGGGTTGCTCAAAACGACAAATTATATGGAGATTTAATCCCCCTGGTGCACCACATATGGGTGGGCTCTGGGAAGCTGGAATTAAATCCGCCAAGTATCTATTAACGCGAGCCGTAGGAGAAAAAAGTTTGACGTTCGAGGAACTCACAACAGTGTTTTGTAAAGTAGAAGCGATTCTCAACTCGCGGCCGCTTTGTCCGTTACCAGCTAGTGATAATCCTGATGAGTTCAACGTTTTGACTGCGGGACACTTTCTAATTGGAAAAGGGTTAACAGCAGTACCTGAGTATAATGTAGAGGATATAACAATAAATCGATTATCACGTTGGCAATATATTCAAAAATGTTCACAAATGTTTTGGCGTAGATGGAGTCACGAATATCTAAATACGCTGCAACAGAAAGCAAAGTGGCATTCGGATAGATCTAATATAAAAATAGGTGATCTCGTAATCATAAAAACTAATAATGTACCGCCGTGCAATTGGCCTTTGGGTAGAATTGAGGCTCTTCACCCCGGTCCAGATGGGATTGTTCGTTGTGTTACGCTTCGCACTCAAAAGAGTACTCTACAGAGACCAGTTAATAAACTGAGTCCTCTACCTTATTCAAATTAGTTTTTACGTGTATTAATATTTTTTTTTTCTCGTTGAGGACATTCTGTGTCTCAGCGTTATTTTGCATGTTCCGTAGCTTAAGTTATAATATTTTCTCTAATATCTTTTTCATATAGTTAGGAGAAACCATCAAGATGGTTTCGGTGGGGGGTGTGTTCAGTAATAAACCGCAACTCACAAAATTTATACCGAGGCACAATGATCTGCTACGATCGGAGCGCCGGTCACACCTAGTGGCAACATTGCGACGTAATATGCGTTGTAATAATCTGTGGAGTTAAAAAAAAGAGAAGAGGAGGGTAGGAGGCGAGACAAGCCATACACATTCTCTTTGTGTTCGTGATGTGAACATCTCTCCAAAAACTTTAAAAAGGGACTACTCCAGAGTGTACCGTGTACAATCTAATTGCTAGTGTATTCTACCGTGTAGAAGAAGCTACCAGGAGCTGTCAACGTTTGCTGATCTTGGGAGGCTGGCTAGTAAGACCGTGAGTAGTTTATTGCTGTTTTTGGTGTGATTTTGTGACTGCGGTAACTGAACGTTTCAGGGGATTTAGATTCTCAATACAGTCCACTATATCTAGTAAAATAATCCCAATCCGCCACAGACTTTTTATAGGTTGTAATGAATTAATGAACGATAAAACCATATCTAGCAATTATAATAGCGGGATGTGTGGGTAGATACAAATTTGATATTAGGTATGGAGTACTGGAGTATTTTATTATCTATCATTGTCATCCACGCACTGAAAATTAATTATATTAGTAAATAATAAATATTAATCAATACGACCCTTCAAACGTCAAACTAGCAACTGATTCTTTTCTCTTCTACTTTTAAATAATGATACCCAATGTGTAGTTGTGTATCATGTATTTATTGTAATATATGTAAATAATTGTATTTTTATTTAAATTGGTTCGTATATATCGTAAAGATTAATCATTATTTATTTACTAATAGAATACTAGAACAGAAATTTTGTTACATAACATGAAATTTTATTGTATGATTTGTTATTTTTTAAAATATAAATATAAATAGTCTTAAGTTGAACTGCATGGTTAATTTGAAAATAAAAATTTATTTATTCATAATTTGAGCTAGCTTGAAACAATTAACACCAGCCAGCTCTTAATCAATTCAATGAATTAGAATGATTAAAACCGGTCAAACGTATTATACGGAAGCCACAATTCCAATAATTAGCGATAGAGAAAAAAAAGATTAATTATGATGAATCGTTCTAGTAACGCTTCGTGCTTTCGACATTTGTATGAACATTTTGTGGGAAAGATTATTTTTAACTAATGTTTAAGACGTCAGCTTTCAACACCAACTATTTGATCTTGGCCTCTTCAAGGCATGAGAATAATTGGGCTATCTTAGGTTAACTTAGCTAACTTTGACCGAAAAAAATTAATATCTATTACGTTAGCCGTTAGCGTTTTTACGTTTGTCTAATTTTATTGTCTTTGTTACATATTATAATAATGAATACTTTTCTACACGTAAATATTAATTCAAATCTTTTATTATAGAGTTAGTACCACACGTACTGTGTTCAGTTCATTCCATAGAGTAGTTAGAAATTTTATTGAAACTATTATGTAAATAGTCTCCTTGATAATGCTTTTCTTTTATTAAATATTTCATTGATGTCGATACAATTCATCAGGAATGGAACTAAATGGGGTGATACAAAATATAGGAAAGTAAATAAAAGTGACGCCAAAAATTTAAGTACCTACAACCTTATCACTATAGATATAAAATGTATGTACAAAATTATGGTAGTACTAATTTATAAAAAAAAAATCAATTTATCAGCTTTTTAAATGAACTGCATGATAAAAACCTTTTTTAAATATAGAATAAGACTGCCAAACGGGCACAAAGTCTATGTGATCGTAGGTTGGTGCTGTGGTCCATAGATATCTACATCTATCATCAATTAAGAATCAAAATGTAGATGCGTTGTTACCCCTGAGGACTAAGGTGGAATGCTTCGTTTCCACTAAAAGGGTCTACAGCAGAACTATGCTATTATTTACGCTAGTCCTAACCCGGTCGAGTCGACTCATTCGTTCTACAACCATAATATAGCTGCAGCATGGCTTTACTAAAGTACTTTCCAAGAGATGAAAGATAAAGAGATAAAAATTTATTTTTATATTTTTTAAATTATAAAAATAAATTTTTATCATAATATTATTTAAATATATTTTATTATATTTATTAAATACAGTATATTCATTAAAATAATAAATCAAATTATATATCCATGGAAAGCGATAGAAGCCTTTAAGAATAACGCTGTGCATCAGCAGCTTAAATATTTTTAAATAGTTGTAAGCAGTTAAAATAACTCCTAGAAGGATTTAACGTGCTAAGTCGTATTCCGTACACTTTATTTTAGCACAAAGTAGTGTAAAACTCGTTTATTAGCTTTGTAAACGTGTAAATAGTATTGGGCGGAAACTGGCAATAAAATAAAGTCAGATTACATCTGAATGATGAACGTGCATATGCGTAAATCATTCGCTTCGTTGCTTTCAAGTTCATTCTTTAATTTGTTTGCACAAACAAAAGATTTTTATTATTATTATTCAATAAGAGGGTATCATTATAATTGTAATCCATTATAAGTATGTTGCTCCACATGAGTCTTTCCATTGAATTTTACTTAAAGCGGTCCCAACACAGTACTTGCCAAAATGATGCTGTCAATAGAGAACATTTCTAAAGTGTAAGTTAACTAATTTAATTGTTAATGAGATCAATAAATCCTCCTTAAGTTTGTGTAAAACAGATGTAAAGTACCCAGAGCAACCTTCGCTTTACTTTTTTGTCCTTCGACAGAAGTAGTATCAATAGTGCCAAACTTTTAATACTGCGTTGGTCAATTTGTGAACTGAGCGTTATGATCTGTCGACGAGCCTACAATTAGAAAGATCCATGTCCAGCAGTAGAGTTTTACGAGCTGATGGTGAAGAAGTCTTTTAACGTAAAACAAGGATTTTTCATGAACACAGCTTGCTTAACATTTGAATAATTACTGACCAAATACTCAAACGCTGGTCAATTTTAAAATGCCGTTAAGTCTTGTGCTGTCTCTATCATTTTAAGTCGAAGTGACTGTGACTTAACAACATCTTAGAAATTCGTAGCGTTTGGCTATTTGGCCATAGGACTTACAAATAACTAATGACTTAGCTGAGAATTTATTGGCGTTGTTAAATATTGTATATGATATTTTTTTCGTTCGGAGGATAAAGACTCGAACCACAGCTACGTTTCAAGTAAACTCATAGAAATCATTACAATATTAAGAAGCACTCAAGCTATCAATTGAGAAGTTTTAGAGGGAATAATTTTTTTTTATATTACGAGTATAGTGACAAACCTGCCGTGTAGGGTAGGCAAGAAAATTCACACTTCCTCAAATCATACCGTAGTTGTTGTAAGAGGCGCCATAGGGAATCAGAAACAGGATTAATTTTATATACGTGGTAAAGCCACCATGCGAATGGGTCAGCTCGACCGGGGAAGGACCACGCTCTCACAGAATACCAGCGTAAAATGGCAGCTTAACACTGTTGTGTTTCGTATGATGAGTGTAGAGATCCGGAGACCCTTTTTACTGGAAAAGAGGCATGTCATCTTAGTCCTCACAGGTGACAACGCATCTGCGTTTTGATTCGCAAACGAGCATTTTTTTTATAGGATAAGGGTGACAAACGAGCACACAGTCCACCTGATGGTAAGTAGATAAATAATAGACATCTACATCTATCCTCTATTACAAATCAAAATGCAGATGCGTTGTCACCCGTGAGGACTAAGATGGAATGCCTGATTTCCAGTAAAAAGGGCCTCCGGCCATCTTCACTCACCAAACGAAATGCAGAGGTAAACCTCTACTTCACGCTGGTATTCTGTGAGGTCGTGGTACCACCCCGGTTCGAGCCGGCCCATCCGTGCGACAGCAAAAGCCGCCACGAGGCTCTACCACTGTTGAATATGATAGATATATTAGATATATATGATAGATCTAGATGTCTATGGGCCACAGCAGCCACTTACCATCAGGTGGACTGTGTGATCGTTTGTCACCAATCCTATAAAAAAAGGAGATTTACAGCGACATTTTCCTGATAACATCTTAATAATAATAAAAGACTGCGGTTATTTACTAGCCTGCCAAATGTGACATCTATAGCAAATATTCCCCCTATAAGGTAATTTAAAGGGAAAAATCTATACTTAGCTGTGGAATTTTGATAGGCATTAAAGAAATAAATAAAGCGGTTAGCCACCGTAGCATCTATATCACCTACGAATGCCTCGTGTAGAGGCGAAACACGTATCGTATTATCGTCAGTGGTGTGTCTTGCCTAGTGTAGTGGTGTTTAGTGAATTAGTGGTGACGGGGATAGTGCACGCAATTGAGGGAGGGCGGGAGGTGCTCTTCATACTAGGTAAGACACATCATTTTTATTTTATAACGCGGATATTTGCGAAGTAAATTTTTCTAAAAGCTTTTAATAAATAAAGTGACAAACGAGTGAACTGTTCACCTCTTTGAAGTGTCTACTGTATGTCTAAATTCATACCTGCAACCATGTTCAAACAAAGATACTTTTATAAAACAAAAATGTTTTTAATTAATTTTAAATCTAAGCTTGACAACTATCACACTTGTTGGTAAGTGGTGATCTAGTCGCAGATGGTAAAACGTTACTGACTTAGATTAACAAAAAATAAAAACATGCGTGAGTGTCGTAGAACACTCGGTTGGAACGAGCTTCCTTTCGTAGTATATTATTATTGATAAACGTATTACATTACGCTCTACGTGGTAGAGCCATGCTGTACTACGTGGTAGAGCCATGCTGCAGCTATATTATGGTTGTAGCACGAATGGGTTGGCTCGAACGGGGAAGGACCACGCTCTCACAGAAAACCAGCGTAAAATAGCAGCTTAACGCTGCAGTGTTTCGTATGGTGAGTGTCGAGAACCGGAGACCCTTTTTACTGGCAAAGAGGCATTCCATCTTAGTCCTCACGGGTGACAACGCATCTGCATCTTGAGTCTTTATTGAGGATAGATGTAGATGTCTATGGGTCACAGTAACCACTTACCATCAGGTGGCCTGTGTGCTCGTTTGTCACCCGATCGTATAAAAAAAACATTATTGATTAACAATATAAATAAATGAATTACTAGCGTTTATTAAAATGAAACATCATTCAAAATAATATTTCTTTCATGACAAGATAAGAAAAAGTGCGAGGGAGATGGACATTATACCATCTCGCTCGCACTATAAAAAGGGGGCCGTGAAGGAAAAATCTTACACTTTTTCTTGCCTAGCCTCCGTCTGTCAAATCCGTACCGTGTGATAAGGAACTTCGTTCCAAAAAGCCTGTTAACCCGGTTGGCAATTCTGAGTACTACGGAATGTCTAACACCTTGTAATCATACTAACTCTTTCTCAATGCGAAACTCAATAGAAATTTTACTGATAATGGTAAGGGTACAATGCTACTTTAAGCGCTAAATTTTTAAATGAAAATATTTCTTAAAAGTCACGTATTCAGTGGAACAATTGATCACTCCACGCATAAAAACACAAACTGTACATTTACACGTAGCTATGTTGTACCTAGAAAAGAATTATTTTTCGTAAGAACGGAGCGGCGTGCGGCGACCCGTGACGTACTTCCTGTTGGGTGCTATGACCCCGAAGAAATGGTTTATAGCGCTGTTACGGCGAACTTATTTTTTTATATCTTTTTAATTGTCCGCACAGGAAATTGGCTGGTGGATTCAGCTGACAATCGAGTCCTATTTAACGGTTGGGTGCATATTGATTTTTGGGATACGGTTTTTTAATATCATTTTAATGTTTTTTTTTATAATACCGTCCAAGAAATATGATAGGTAAAAAATATAGAAGTAAAATTGAATATAGCATATGTCAGATGTGAATTATCTAGACATCTGGTACTGCATTCGCGAATTAGTTTCCAAATCGATCACGAAATCATTCCTAGTCCTTAATGCATAAAGTTTAAAACCTATTATTAACAAGGGTTCGCATTCTATAAGAAACAAAAAATCACATGTTGGAAATCAAATGCTGATACTAAAAGCTCTTGCTATTTCGTTGCACAAATCTAGATTTTTTTTCAGATTTCTTTACTGGAATAATATTTCATGTGACATAAAAGAAATTTCTTCAATAAATGTGTTAGTGTGCGATTTGTGCGATTAAGGGTATCGCTGACCCATATTTAATATATCGCCAATCTGGTCGATAAAATTCCGTCTAAGAATTTCTCTAAAAGAAAAGAGTTTTTTTTCAATCTATCTATAATTTTGTCAACTGTTGCAGCTACTGTACGAGGTATGTAAAATGAGAGTTAAGCAATTTTAACCATAAAAAGAAGAAAAAATATATAAGAAAATCCGCTTACCAGAACTTAGTTTTAATTACGTTAATTCATTTCGTAGTTATCATTTTAAACTTGCCTGCCAATTTCGGCCAGTTACCTTTGTTAGTCCCTGATACAATATTGTTTTAAGCAAAATATACGGGTTTGTAACAAGGAAGTATAAATTATAAATTAAGTATCACGTTCAATTTCTATATGTGTAAAGCTACGCCGAAGATAATTATGGCTGCATCACGAGTTAGTCAGCTTGACCGGGGAAGGAACACGTTCACACAGAACACTAACGTAAAATAGCAGCCAAATACTGCTGTGTTTCATATAGTGAGCGCAACTTAGTGGTGACAACACCTCTCTATTTTGATTCCTAATCTACGAATCTATCTGCTACAAAATTCAGCTGTCATCGGGTGGACTGTGAGCTCGTTTTTCACCTTAATTTCTATAAAAATGTAAATTTGTATTTGTAAGCCATTCAAGCGCTTGTTGCTTTTAACAGTTACTTTATTATTATTACTGGAATTAACTCGAAAGCTTTATGAATGAAGTCTCGATGCGTTACGTCATGTCACGTTTGGTAATTCGTGTCCCCGCACTTTTGTGAAGGGAATCGTGCGTTTTGTATTAAATATATATGTTCTTTTGCAGGTTCGTTATGTAGGTTCAATTGAGAATATACTCTATTGCATAAAAATAAGACTCAAATTAATTTTGTTCTTAAATTATTATATTTCCTTTGTGATCACATGTGACGCTGTTGTGGCTACGTGATGTTAAATTTTATGTGTGCTAAATATAGCATACTTTTTATTTATAGAAGAGGAAGTAAGCTAGCACACAACTCAACTGAACATAAGTGACCATCGCCACTCTTAAACATCTTCGACATCGGAGAAACTGCAAGTGTTTTCTATAAAAGAGTGTGATCTTGAAGGTCCTTAAGTCATATTGGACCTATGATACTACTTGTAGTTTAGTACCTACTCTCTTTCTACTATTCACAAATTTGTCGTTGTGTCAGAAATTTCCTAAAAACGCACTGTAGTTCATTGTCAACCATACATTTGTGACGAGATGTTACTATGATGGAGTTTTACGGCTTGCATTAATAAAACCAATAGCCTTTAGCACTCCCCGTAGTAAATACGAAAATAACATAAATGTAAAATGAAGTGAAGTGGATGCAGGTGGCTCGGGACCATGATTTCTGGCGTTCCTTGGGGGTGCCTATGTTCAGTAGTGGACTTGTGAAGGACTGTAATGATGATGATGATGATGAAAGTGAAGTAATGTCTTTTCGCAAGGTATCGGAATTTCGGATCCACTAAATCAAACTGATTAGAATCAATGCGGTAATCGAGTATTCAATCAGCTTCTCGCTGTCTAATGAAAGGAGACTTCTACTGCGATGCCCGAAATTTGTGGGCAGTGCTTCATATGAAGCCAATCTTGCGTCTTTCAAAGGTGCGGTCGATGAGTTTGGATGAAATTTAAAAGAGATCGGCAAACTTTGGCCAAAGGCTAAAGGTAAAATGTAATCTATAAAAAAATTAATAAAATTGTCTTTATAATACTCCTTTGGGAAAGGTCCAGCACCGAGCTTTTTATGGTCTATAGGATGAGATAACCTCATGTCATCCTACAACTTCATCAAATTATGTCAACATAGTAGAGCTATGCTGCAGCTATATATATATATATATAATAACCAAAAATCAGTTTTTTTTGAATACTAGTGTCAAATAGCTGCTTAATGCTGCTGCGTTTCGTATGGTGAGTGTAGAGAACCCGAGATTCAGAGACCCTTTTATCTGGTATAGAAGCATTCTATCTTATTCCTCAGGTGTGACAACGCATCTACATTTTAATTCTTATATATGGATAGATGCAGGTGTGTATGGGATACAACATCTACTTACCATGAGATGGACTGTGAGCTCGTTTTTCATTCTTATTGTACAAGGCATATTTAAAAAAATACATATGTGAGTACAATTGTTACGCTCGGTAGCTAGATTTACAACACCTAGTTAAGTTAGTATGAAGAGATCCCAGAGAATATTATCTAATTTGAATGTGTCGTTATTTGAATCTCAGTCAAAGCTATGCGATATAAGTATTTTTTTAGTTTTACATTCTGTTGTGATTAGTTCCATTAGAAATAGAAATAATATTTTCTCAAGCAGTAAGTAGTAATTAACTTAAAAGGAGTAATTTTTGTTACCCATCATTACATCGGATTAAGAAAATAATAAATCCTTACCCTAAAATCGCTTTACGAATTTTTAAGTAACGGTTTTTAATAAAACTTTACGTAACAAGAACAGTTTAAATATAGTAATACAGAAAGAAGTCGAAAAGGAGCGTCCAGTGTTCGCAATAAAAATTATGTCCTACCGTGGGGTCGGGAAACACGGAAGTGAATTCATGGTTGACGGGTAAAAATACGTCGTAGTTATGTCTACGTATCGGCAAACCAAGGTTAATAACCAGACATCATTGTAAAATTAACTGTATATCAAGAGAACAAAGCGCAAATTAATTCATACACATTTGCTGATTGTGGCGCCTTTTAGCTGAAAGGAACGTTGTCTTACTATTTTAATGATATGTTTTGCCTTATTGAAAGGTTTCGTACTCGGATGAGCAGAAACAAAGTCGTTACAAGCATTACATGGCCGTAATTGTCAGCAGTGTATACTAATTTTATTTCTATAATATGGTAGTTCAGTTGTTGTGATGTCAAACTCAGACCACCGAAACCAATCCAAAACCATACTCAACTTACTGTGAGTATATACACTCATAAACATCTTTATATATAAAATTCTGGTGTGCGTGTGTTCGTGATTCCAACCGGCTTGACCGATTTTTATAAAAAAAAATATGGGGTACTTATGGGGACACCAGGACAGTTCTTAGCTACAGTTGGATCTGGTAGATGGCGTTGTTGTCGTGATCCAGAAATAACCCCTGTGAAGTTCGGGCGGATGGCTAGTATTATTATACACCCGAAATAATTTGCAACCAACTACCCACATATAGGTGCATAAGTGTGCATAATGTTAAAGAAAGAAAGAAGAAAGATTTATGTGTGAGTGCATGTCTAGAAATTGAGGATGGTTTCCGATGTCACTTGAAATGTAAGTACGCGCGCGTTTTGGCGAACTTCACATGTTTCCTTGCTATTGAAATATTTAATTTTTCTTCAACGCCGAGCACATAGTCGTCTAGAAATTAAAACGCGCTAGATTCCAATACCACTCTTATATAAGAACAAACGATAGAGTGCTTCTGACCAATTTTAAGCACAGATTTACCATAAAGATGGTCTTTGGCTTATATGCTTATCCAACGACTCTATCCAGTAATTTAGAAATCTTTTTCCGCAATGATTATCAGATCTACAAGTACTGAACTATTTAGATTAATGATTTAAAATTTAAAAATTGTTGCCAGTATCATTTAGTATATTTATGATAATGTTATTTTCATGCCAAAAACTTTATAACATTTAAATGTCTTTGTAGAAGTTTTTTTAAACATGCGTTGCTATCGTTAATCTTATAATTTCCTAAAATATCTCCTTTTAATAAACCGCTCGGTCAAAGTGCACTGACCTGGATGATGTATGCGAAAAAAAAAGAGAAATATGAAACCCAATCACTGCTTACAGTTAGCAATGGCCGCCCGTCATGGGAAAGCGCTTCTCATGCATATTGCACTACTTCTGAGATATAAAAATGTTGGTTTTATTGCTATAATTACCCGGAGGTATAGCGTAGCGGTGTCTAGAATAGTATACTTGTCGGAGCGTGTAAAGTCACACTCTTTTTACTGCTTATATTGAGTGATATGAGTTATGTTTTTATTTGTGATTTTAAAAAGGTTTTAGTTTCTTCTATTCAGTCAGTCTTGATTTTTTTATACATCTATTTAAAAGTTTTAAGTATTCGAAATTTAAAGTCCATACTGTACACTTTAACGTTGATCAATTAGGTACACGACTTTAAGATATTTTCATAGACTGCATGCGTCTTTTTTTTATTATTTTAACACACTATGGATAAGGTTTTCTTGAATATGTCTGATAATAAAAAAAGGCAACCACCTGAAAATATTTGTTTATATTGTATCCCTCCCCCTGTATAAGCTGAAATCGTTGCAGTGGCAATAACGCATTCTGGTATTTTCGATATATCATTCACTATTTTAGAATGGATATTCCACTATTAGCTAGCCGCCAGAGTTGTGTTTTAGAGTTTTTTTTTTAAATATTTATTTACATATAACATTCTAACGTAAAATATTTGTTACAATAAAAGAAGTTTAAAGCTAAAATAATCAAACACTACTACTCCCCGCGCTAATAACGCTAGCTGCGTTTTCATGCTGAATGGCTATACTAAGACTTTGGTCTATGTTTATTAGTCACGGCATGAGATGAGACAATTGGACTGATTGAGTAACTTGGTGCAACCAGTTTACACTCTGTTATCATAGTTATAGCCTTGCCTGGTCTCAGAAGTTAGCTTGAATTGTGTCCTAACATCTTACTCTACATTTAATCCTGCCTTTCAACCGCATAAGTATTAAATCGGGTACTGGAAAGCTTTTGATTTGACGATGAAAATCTTTGTGATGAAATAATGCGAGTTTGTTCTTTCGTTTCTAAAAGTCAACTTGTATCTGTGTCGATTATATTATAAAATAATAATCTAAAAAAAATTCAAACTATTCTTTTTTCCTAATTACAATAAACAAGGGTGTTCTTTCAGCTGTAGACGTGAAATATTCCTGTGTCATTAGAATTTTTAATAATGAATGTAATTTAAAGAATATAAACTAACTAATAGGATATATCTAGAATATGTTGTATTCAAAATAATATGTTAAAAAGTAGGTATACATTTACATAATTTTTTGTAAAAATTATTACTAGTAAACATTTATTATATACGTGGTAGAGCCAAGCGGCAGCTATATTGTGGTTGTAGAAGGGTCGGCTCGACGGGAGTAGGATACGCTCTTACAGAAGACCAGTATATAGTAACAGAAACAGAAACAGAAACTTTTTTATTCGATATATTATAAATAATACTTATTGAAAGTCACTCTTTTGTATAATTACTGTTGTATAATTAGTAAGTGTAGAGAACTGGATATCCTTTATACTGAGAACGCGGCATTCCTCAGAGGAGTAGATGTCTAAGGGCCACAGCATCTAAATATCATCAAGTGCACTTCGTTGCTCGTTTGTCACCCTTATTCTTTAAAAAATAGTTAAGTAAGAAGTTTATTCGAAGCTACAATAAATTTAAGTTAACATTATCAGATATGTAAAGTTAATATGCATGATAATAATCTTTTGTAGCTAGCATAAATATTAATACTAACATGTAATATAATACGAACAGCTTTTAATTAACAAGATCTACCCGTGCTTTATGATGTAATAGGAGCTGTCTACGAAACATTTAACACACATAATTAATTTATTGTAACGTATAACAATGTAAGGATAGAAAAGGAAAAATGAAATTTCAGTGTGCATTATATAAGGTACAATTTGAAACGCAACCATCGTGAAATATGGTATTACTTAATGAATTCTTAATTAAGGCATTTTGTACGATTCTATTTCATATTCCAACTCTACGAAGAATTAAATTAGTGTGAACTAATAGGAAAAAAGTGGAATTAAGGGGCGGTTACGGTCAGTTAGCTGTGATAGATGGAATTATAAAAAAATGTATGAATGAGTTAAATAAATACTCTATGATGTTATCGCCGCAACCATTTGTTTGTTTTGTAAATATTAATTGTTTTACTAACGCCTGATGAATATCAAAACATTTCGCTCGAGTTGTGTAAACTTTTTTTCACATTGCTAAGGCAATTGATGAAGAGATGCGGTTGAGAGATGATGATGACTTATATAAACATTTTTTATTTCAATAAACAATGCAGTGAAGATATCTTCCTTGTTGATTCTGCCATGATCGGATTTGTAGATCTAAGGCTTGAGCGGTGAGCGATCGGCTAAGCGTGCAGCGTAGAAACGCGTGCCACGTACACATTCAAGGGCGTATTTTTGTCATGTACGCTGAAGGACGCTGCCCTTTGTAGGCTCGTCACATAGTTTCTACACTTAATCGTTATAGTCTACCAAAAATCCACTGCTAAACATAAGCTTACCCCATAGATCGCCTCATGAATATTTTCTATAGTTATTTTTTTTATAGGATAGTGTGACAAACGAGCACACAGTCCACCTGATGGTAAGTGGTTACTGTGACCCATAGACATCTACATTTATCCTCAAAAAAAAATCAAAATTCAGATGCGTTGTCACCCGTGAGGACTAAGATGGAATGCCTCTTTTCCAGTAAAAAGGGTCTCCGGTTCTCTACACTCACCATACGAAACACAGCAGCGTTAAGCTGCTATTTTACGCTGGTATTCTGTGAGAGCGTTGTCCTTCCCCGGTTTAGCCGACCCATTCGTGCTACAACTATACTACTAATACAGCTGCAGCATGGCTCTACCACGTTTAAGTTACCACGGTTGGTTAACAAGCGTGCAGGTTTTTAATTTTAAGTTATTATTAAGAAAAGTCTGCTGCCTATCTCCTGGTTTGTTTCCCTCTGTCGCCTCTTAAGATACTTGCGAAACGATATAGGGCATTGGATATTCCTACACCGCTACTACATACTTCTTCACTTACAGTTGCTATTAAATTGAATATAATATTTTTAATAGAATATTCTGGAAGCGTTAGATAAAAATATTCCAAAACTTTACTATTAAACTTTTCAACAAACAAAAATTGTCATGTTTTGGCGACATAAGAGCATTCGTCACACTATTTTGTCCCGTGGTTGATGTAAGAAGTAACTATGGGAAATTCCAGAAGGAAGTCTTAGCTTCCGATATATGGTGGTATTACGATATTGTTTACAGCAAACACGGACCCAGATTGACAACGAGGAGAAAAATAATTTCATACGTGGTAGAGCCGTGCTGCGGCTATATTAATAGTATAGTTGTAGCACGAATGGGTCGGCTCGACCAGGGAAGGACCACGCTCTCACAGAATACCAGCGTAAAATAGCAGCTTAACGTTAACACTGCTGTATTTCGTATGGTGAGTGTAGAGAACCGGAGACCCTTTTTACTGGAAATGAGGCATTCCATCTTAGTCCTCACGGGTGACAACGCATCTGCATTATGATTTTTAATAGAGGATATATGTAGATGTCTATAGGCCGCAGCAACCACTTACCATCAGGCGGACTGTGTGCTCGTCAATCACCCTTATCCTATCAAAAAATATGAAAAAATTGCGAGACATATGGATCCGTGATATCCAATCCAACTGATAAGCTTGGCAATTAGGGCAAACCCTTTATCTTACCAGAGATTATTCAGTGAATTTTTATAGAAAAGATGAAGAAGAAGAGCATATATAACTTAAATTGAAACAAAAAGAGCTGATGATCTTCAAACGGCCGGTTTTGATAAAATATATCTAAGAACCACCGCTAAAAAACCTGCTTTTAAATTAAAAAAAAAAGGTACTCAAATCGGTTCTCCCGTTTAAGAGCTTCGGTGCCACAGACAGACATACATAGCGGTGAAACTTAACACCCCTCTTTTTGCATCGGGGGTTAAAATATAACGACTCAAGCGTTAAATGATGACGATGATAATGAAGCATTAAATATAGCGTTATCATCATTATTATCATTATCAAAAGTCCACTAATGTACACAAATTTCTCACGTAGATTACCATAAGCACTATCCTGAACGATCTGTTCATGTTTAATTAGGTTGACCGTACTTCTGGTGGTAAGGTGCCCAACACTACATTTTTTATAGGATAAGGTTCACAAGCGAGCACACAGTCCACCTGATGGTAAGTGGTTACTGTAGCCTATAGACATCTACATCTATCCTCGTTTGCAAATCAAAATGCAGACGCGTTGTCAGCCGTGAGGAATCAGATGGAATGCCCCTTTTTCCAGTAAAAAGGATCTCTAATTCTCTACACTCACCATACGAAACACAACAACATAAAGACGCTATTTTACGCTGGTATTCTATGAGAGCGTGGTCCTTCCCCGGTCGAGCCGACCCATTCGTGCTACAACTATACAATTAATGTAGCTGCAGTATGGCTCTACCTGTACGAAGCTGCCACTCGAGAATCTTTTTTCTCTTTTTTTAGTTCGTTCTTCTTATATTGCGGTTTCGCCGCCTGTAATGTCAGTTACTTTTGTTCTTCTAAAGATATTATTGTTACGGAGTTTAACACGAAAATTGATTATTATGGCTTCCGAACTAATTAATCGATACTAGAGCCGTGTTAGCTCAGGGCCTAAGGACTCGATGTAAATTTCATAGTACGCGAGCAACCCGTGTTGAATCCTCGCCAGCGCCAATGAAATTGTTAATTGCAATTCTAAGTGCTGATCTACCACGTGATAAACATGCATGTCTCAGAAATAAGAAAAAAAATATTTTGATGTGACGTTGTTCGGCAACACGCATAGGGGCAGCGCGGCGTACATTTCCTAGCCGTAAAACTGCATATAGGCCGTAAATTTTAAAAAATTAACGGCGGTGAGGAAGGCCCGACTAGCTATCCAACCATGCTTAAGATATCACACGGTTTAATTAAACGACCATATTAGACGACCACATGAAGCCGTGATCCAGATCGAGACGTGCATAATCTAGGTGACAGGGGCATGCAGAGATAAACGACTTGTCGTGGGAGATTCGCACCATTGTGCCCACACTTTCACGAAAATCTTAATTATTTATGTCGCCAATTTAAATTAACTTAATTATTATTAATATGCAAGAGATAAACATCGTCTGCAGGATTTAAGAGGTTGGAGTATATTTTATTTGTTATTTTAGTTAATTAGAAAATGATGTGGTTGCGTTATAAAAAATTCAAACAAATTATTTTTCTACATTATAAAGCCACGATGCAATAGCTCGACTCAGCCGGAGATGGACCCCATTCTCATAAAATACCAGCGTAAAATGGCAGCATTAAGCTATATTCTAATGTTGCTATTTTATGCGTATAGATCTCTATATATATTATTGTTCTGCCCTCTCAGATTATCCTTTGTCCTATAAACAATCTTTAAATTCATAATAAAAAATGTTGCGGGTCACTTATCGGGATAAAAAACTATCCTATCTCTCAAGTTGGACCAAACTGTACACAGTGTGAAAAATTTCTTTGAAATCAGTACAGTAGTTTAGGAGTTCATCGCGGACAAACAATGTGACAGTTAATTTTTATATATAAAGATGCTTAATGCTGCCATTTTACGCTGGTATTTTATCGGACTAGTAACTAACGTCTCCACATAACTAATATATCGTATAAATATGACCTCACTCGATCAAATCGTTCAGTATTTAGAAATTACACGGTCACTGACAGGTGCACCAATGAATATACATATTAAACTAGCTGACCAGGCAGACGTTGTTCTGCCCTCTCCAACGACCCTGTGTCCTATTAAAATTCTTAAATTCGTAATAAAAAATATTGAGGGTCCCTTATAGGGATAAAAACTATCCAATCACTCAAGTTGGACCAAATTGCACACAGTGTGCAAAATTTCTTTGAAATCAGTACAGTAGTTTAGGAGTTCATCGCGGACAAACAATGTGACAATTAATTTTTATATATAAAGATGCTTAATGCTGCCATTTTACGCTGGTATTTTGTCGGACTAGTAACTAACGTCTCCACATAACTAATATATCGTATAAATATGACCTCACTCGATCAAATCGTTCAGTATTTAGAAATTACACGGTCACTGACAGGTGCACCAATGAATATACATATTAAACTAGCTGACCAGGCAGACGTTGTTCTGCCCTCTCCAACGACCCTGTGTCCTATAAAAATTCTTAAATTCGTAATAAAAAATATTGAGGGTCTCTTATAGGGATAAAAACTATCCTATCTCCCAAGTTGCACCAAATTGCACACAGTGTGCAAAATTTCATTGCAATTAGTTTAGTAGCTTAGGAGTTCATCGCGGACAAACAATGTGACACGTAATTTTTATATATAAAGATAAGGCTAAGCCAAATTCAATAATTTTGTAAATTTTTGGCCCGGAGCAATATCTACGAACTAAAGAAGGCGGCGTGCTTCACACTTGCATACTTTACTCGCTTAATGTGAATTGACCGTCCGACATTTATTTAAATCGACGAATAAATATCCCGATGTCTTTTAAAATTCAAGCGGAAGCTTCAAGTCGGGCGGCAATTTAGTGTGCTCACCCCAAGCGCGGCGGCGGTGCTGTCACGGGTGGCCGAGCGAGCAACTGGAGCAAAGGTGAAAGAACAAAGTCTCGGTGAAACTTCATATGTAGATACTTTCGAATATGTGAGATTAGCGGTCTTTCATAGTTACTACGCGGTAGGAAGCGGTCCGCTATAATTTAAATGCAAATAAGTGTACATAAGTCATATTGCGTCTCGAAGCTACTTCATCGCGGTTACACAAATAAAAAAAAATAACAGTAAAAACTCTTTACGAAGCAACGAATAAGCCAATAAGGAATAGAAGTTTAAACTTTATAATGTGACAAAAATATTCAAATAATAATATTCAAGTAATAAAAAGATACAGGTATAAAAATGGTGAACATTCTGCCTTATCGTCCCGTGGGTGTCGTAAGAGGCGACACAGGGAATCAATCGTCTTCCTAATAACGATTAAAATAAAAAAAAAAATGCGGTTGCCAACACGCCCGCCATGCGTGGCAACTAAGGCAAATATCCCCCCCCCCCCCCCATTAGGCAATCTATGGGGAGACTTATGTTCTGCAGTAGACTTCTGATAGGACATAACGGTAAACGAAGTATAAAATTATACGCAAAACTGTCGCAAAAATACCTATGTCGCTTAGCATCAACTCTCCGTCATGAAGGAGAGAGACAACAAAAATTTAATCGAAAAACCAACAAGAACATACGGCTTAGAGGGACAAGACTTAAAGCTGTTATTACAACATATAATATATAACTTTTATTAAAGATTTATAGTGCCTAGGCAGCAGAGGTTTTTCGCATTTAATTTCGTAAAATTCTCGTAACCTAAGTTCAACCCTCGACACTACTTGAATTATCGGTTCCAATTTAATTTTTCTCAACTGACGGACAGTTAAGGAAAATATCGTGCTGAAACTCTTATCACCCGGATTATTAATTAGCAAACGCACCGGGTGAAAAATTCCTTAATATTATGCAAAATATTAAATTTAATTCTTATTTATTAATTTTAGCAGCAGGTACTCCAAATGCTTCTTAATGATGGACAAATATTTTGACACAATAAACAATGAACCCAAATTTCGTAAGTTTAATTTTATTTGCAAAGACCTACCGTTATAAGCTCGACCTTGGAAGGAATATCACTTACAGAATACAAACGTAAAATAAATACTGATGTGTTTCGTATGGTCATTTTTTTATAAAATAAGGGTGATAAACGGGCACACAGTCCACCTGATGGTAAGTGGATGCTATGGCCCATAGATATCTACATTTATCCTCCGTCGAAAATCCAAATGTAGAATCGTTTTCATCCCTGAGGACTAAGATGGAATGCCTCGTTTCCAGTAAAAAGGGTTTCCGGCTCTCCACACTCATCATACCAAACACAACAGCCTTAAGCTGCTATTTTACGCTGGTATTCTGTGAGAGCATGGTCCTATCCCGCTCGAGCCGACCCATTCGTGCCACGACTAATATAACTGCAGCCTGGCTGTACCACGTATAAATGTCATGTAGAGAATCGGAGACTCCTTTTTACAGGTAGCGAGGCATTTCTCAAGGGCGGAGACGCATCTTCATTGAATCAATGTTAAACTATCTATGGGCCACAACATCCACTTACCAAAAAACCACGGAAGAGGTCCATGTGGACTTAACAGGCGCTAGCCGCCCTAGTGAAGGCAAGCGACGATAAACTTAACATTGATAATGGGTCACAGAACCTTCTTAGTAAACGTGACTGCGGTCCCTTCACGGTTATTTCGGTAACTCAGCAGATCCCAAGGGACCTTATAATCACTTAAACGCTCGTTGTAATTGTAACAGTTTCAAGTCAACAACCTAAAATTGTCACAATTCACACCATTTGCAATTCACGTTTTAAGTTCAAAGTATAATGTTCTTTATTAATATATTGAGTAACGAGTACTTCTCTTTACTTGACCCCAACGGAAAATCACGAGGCGCGGCAACCGTGCCGAGTCTTAACCTATGCAAATTGGTTGCCCAATTGTTAAACGTTGTTAGTCCGGTGCCCTGAATACTGCTTAATTTTATACATTTAATCGATCCTTGGATGTGTACGATTGTTTTTCAAGTGTTATCCCTCACTACGATTTTCTCCTTTATTGTGCAAGCGTTCTGCACACATATTTTTTTTATAGAAGACAAGGAAAACGTGCATGCGGCTCAACTGATGGTAAGTGATCACCGCCACCCTTGAAAATCTGCAACACTGGGAAAATTGCAGGTGCGATGTTGACTATTTAAAAGGGGGACTCTTTTCTTAAAGGTCCCTAATTCGCATTGGTCCGGAAAACACACAGTGGTAGAGCCACGCGGCAGCTTTTGCTGTCGCACGGATGGGCCGGCTCGAACCGGGGTAGTACCACGACCTCACGGAAAACCAGCGTGAAGTAGAGGTTTACCTCTGCGTTTCGCTTGGTGAGTGCAGGTGGCCGGAGGCCCTTTTTACTGGAAATGAGGCATTCCATCTTAGTCCTCACGGGTGACAACGCATCTACATTTTAATTTGTAACGGAGGATAGATGTAGATGTCTATGGGCCGCAGCAACCACTTACCATCAGGTGGACTGTGTGCTCGTTTGTCACCCTCATCCTATAAAAAAAAAACCGCTGTCAAAAAACGCTGATTGAATTTGGTACCTGGAACTGATTAGAAAAATTCATCAGAGCATTCCCCGTGTAACATACGATAGAAGATAGAAATGCGAAGTCTCTACGGAATCGCAACGCCGATCGGAAAAAAACTCATTAAAAATTCAATAAGTTGCACATCGGCAGTCATCTAGACCTAGAAAAATTAATTGTTGACCATACAAATATTGAGTGATTATGGATTTGGCAAAATAATTTAAAGGGACAATACCGAACCTTAAATTATGCATGAGTAATTTTTGAGGTGTAGTCATTCTGCATGCAGCATGGTTACAGCCCGAACGTGTCGGCTCGGCCCTTACAGTTTACATAATGATTTAACTCTAAGTCTCGACCGGGGAAGGAACAAAATAAAAGCTTAATTTTTTAACTAATTCAAAATAGGGATGTACAAGGGAAAAATATATCGAAATTGATACGAATTAGATACTCTAAAATTAATGTCGATATATTGCGATTTAAGATATTAACGATATATATATATATCGATATTTTTAATAATATTATCGATATATATCGTCGATATTACGATATTTTTTGCCCATGCCTAATTCAAAAGCGAGAAGTTGCTACTCCGATGCGTATTAAAATTGCGGATTCGTACCCACGGCACTCTAACTTCTCCGTCACCTGTACTCGTTAGACCTTAGGCTGTCACTTCTCATAATGCTCCTGTGTTCTGTGTGGTGAGTGACGAGAATTTGAGACCATTTTTACTGGTCACATGGCATTTCATCTTGGTCTTCGGTACTGATAATGCACTTTATATTTTTATTCTTAATGCAAGATAGATAGGTGTCTATGAACCACTGCACCTTTAAATGGACTGTACGCTTTACTGTCACCCATATTTTCTACGGTACTACTTTATTGAATCAGATTGTAGTTTACTGGGACTAATTAAATAATAATTTTTTTGAAAAGGCACTATAGCAGCGCGACGGACTAATTGTTCCATAATCCTCTCGGAAGTGAGAGTAGCAGATCAGTGCCTGGTAGTGAAACGTATATAGGCTGTAATTTTACTTTTTATTAGTTATGTTTAGTACCGCGAGCACGAACATTTTGCTATAGTTAAATTTAAGTAAAATTTTGCTCCGTGGCGCAGTGAAATGAAATGAAATGAAATTTATTTAACATACATTACATTATAGTTACAGTTGTTTTTGAGCTCTGAAGCCTGCGTTAGTTAAAACTGTGCTACAGGCCTCAGTGGCTTAGCAATGAGTTGCAGCGCTAAGGGCCGCGGGTTTGAATCTCGCACGGAATAAGTATTTGTATGGCTTACAAATAATTGTTCCTGGTCTGGGTGTTTGTCCTTGAAAAATTTATGTTTGTAAATTGCCCCCACGATAAAGAAGAAAATCCTAATGTGGAGGTAATGTTTCAAAAAAATGCAAAAAGAAAAATTTTGTATGGGAATTTGAACAGGGCCCCGTGGTCGTAGTTGAAACTAAAATATGTATGGTTATGTTTCAGTAAACCTAAACATACTAACATAGGTCTTCTAAAATTCTCACAGCGGACACAGTTCATAAGGAGCGTGGTTACAAAACAAATTACCTATTTCGAAATATGCAATTATCGCATAAGTCCCAATCTCCCCGATCTAAAGTCGCACTCACACACATTCAGAGTCGCCGCAACATGACAATGAATCTGGCTTTAATAAGAAAAATATTCGCACGACGTTGCACCGTGTGCCATGCGGGGTTGCGTAAAAATTCATATTGCGAAACTGTCGAAGGGCGAGCACATATCATTGTTTAGTACTCGTGTGTTTTGTTCCTTCGAGTCCTTTGTTGCAAGTAATGTCGGGTAATTGAGTTGTTTTTGCCTCAGACTCGTTTCAACCTGCGTGCATTGTGAAACATTATAAAACGGTATGTAAGTGATATACGTACTGAATGGTAACCATGTGACTGACTGTAAGTAATGAAGTTTATGCTTTTGATTGCGTCGTGTTGTGGTGGCGTTTGGTTATTCATTTGAATAGGAACTTATTGGCGCTATTAAATTTGACTGATAAGTATATCAAACTATTACCCCATATCATCCGTAGGTGATGTCTATCACCGTCTAGCAACGTCTTCCAGATAACAAGTAAAAAGTAAAAACTGCGTTTGTAAAAAGGAGGCCTATGTTCAGCAGGGGACTTTTATAGACTGCGATTGAAGCTAATATCAGCATATTAGAGTAAAAAATAAATATATACAACAGTAGAAACGTATTCACAGTAAGCTTTTTTAAATACTCAAAGAAGTTTTTCAATTTTAAAATTTGTCTCATTAATGTTCATGTAATATATTAAAAAAAATCTCTCAATGTATTTTACCCTATTTCCTAAGTTTTATAAAAAATAACTAGTTCAGCATACAATTAACCCCGATTTCGTCTCCTTATTATTTGGTTTTTGTATTACAAGCAGTGACCTCTAGAATTTAGAAAGGTAAATTACTTGATAATTAAGTAAAAAACAGGCTGTTCATATGGTACCGCCTTAGGGGCCATTGTCTTAGGAAAAATATTGCTATACATATATAAAACAACTTATCAGATTTTCGCACGGTTCACCGCTAACTGTCTGAACTTATACAGGTTGTTTTATTTTAATATGATTTCTGTAATTTTACTCGTATTTAGACTTTAGCGCCGCCACAGTCGCACATTGGTTTAAGGTTTTTATTTACTTTAAAAAAAATTAATTGTACAAATTGTATAATCTAAACGCAAAAATATCATTAGCTAGCAAATGTTCTAAATCCGAACTTTTTATACATACATCGAATGTGGCATAAAGTAACAGTAAAATTATGCCATTTCGCTATTTAAAAATACTTTTGTTTGAACTTTACACATATATTTTAGTAGGGTTTACATTGTTTTCAAACTTGAGGACACGCTGTATAACATCTTCATTGAAGCAACAAATGAGTTTGCAACATTCTGTCTAAGTTGAGACACCTCTGTCAGCAGCCTTGACTGGTAATCCTACATCTCCAAATTACGGTCCACTTAAACAGGTCACCTTGAAAATAGAACACTGAGAATCCGTAACGATACTCCGTAGCAGAACCAGAGTAATAGATATAGCCCAACAGTGAGCTGAAGTGGTTATGGGCCGGCCAAGCTCGACGAACCGATAACCTTTGGGCAGAAAGTTTCTCGAGTGACAGCCTCGTGCCGGTATGTTTATCGGCACGAGGCTGTTAGCATGAGACGGCCTATCATTAAATGGAAAGACGACCTGGTAAGACAACAGGAAATCGATGGATGCAGGTGACTTAGGAGCATGCATTACTTGTGGAATATGCTAAGCACGTTTTTTATAGGATAGAGTGTACAAACGAGCACACAGCCCACCTGATGGTAAGTGGTTGCTGTGACCCATAGACATATACATCTATCTTCGAGTACGAATCAAAATGCAGATACGTTGACCCATGAGGACTAAGATGGAATGCCTTATTTCCAGTAAAAAGTATCTGCGGTTCTCTATACAAACCATACGAAATTCAGTAGCGTTAAGCTGCTATATCACGCTCGTATTCTATGACAGCGTGGTCCTTCTCCTGTCGAGCCGACCCATTCGTGCTACAACTATACCAGTAATATAGCTGCAGCGTGGCTCTACCACGTAATTTCAAGGTAAGCGGTAAGGGTTCGGCTATCTTATTATTATATACTAGCGGTCCGCTCCGGCTTCGCACGGGTGATTTCTGTATCTCGATAACAACGCCACTTACCGCGTCCAATTGTAAATCTAAACGAACCAGGGACCCACTCAAAAACACACAAAAATTCACCAGAATCGGTCGAGCCAGTTTCGAGTCAAAAAAAAACAAAGTTTTTCGAATACAATTAGTGAAATTAAAAATTTTGTACAGCCGACTTCAATATAAATTATTAAGGTTAACTCAAAAACTACTGATCAAACCTTGATCACATTTATATGGGAGTGATCTCATGTGAGAGAAGCACCAGCTTTCAAATAAAATAAGAATAATTAAAATCGGTTAAACTAAAAGGGGCAGGGGCTCCCCAGTGCCAGCTCCTTCCACTTGACCGCATCCAGCGCAGAGCGGCTCGAATCGTCGACGACCGAGCCCTTTCCGATCGGCTCGATTCATTGGCACTGCGAAGAGATGTTGCATCTCTTTGCATTTTCTTTCGCATCTACCATGGGGAGTGCTCTGAGGAATTGTTCGGATTAATCCCAGCCGCCAAATTTCACGAACGCACATCGCGGCAGAACTCCCGATACCATCCACACCATCTGGATGATTGGCGGTCCACCACTGTGCGATTTAGAAGATGTTTTCTTCCTCGCACAACTTCCTTGTGGAATAGTTTACCACCAGGGATTTTTCCGGACCGATACGACTTAGGGACCTTCAAGAAAAGAGCCTACTCCTTTTTAAAAGGCCGGCAACGCATCTGCAATTCCCCTGGTGTTGCGGTTGTTCATGGGCGGCGGTAGTCACTTACCATCAGGTGAGCCGCATGCTCGTTTGCCCCCTCTCCTATAAAAAAAAAAAAAAAAAAAAAAAAAAAAATAATAATAATAGTAATACACATAAAAAAACATACCGAATAATTCAGTACCTCCACCTTTTTGGAGTCGGTTAAAATATACCCTTGATCACTCCTGGCATTGATCTTTATCAGTCCGTGAAGTTTCATTAAAATCGGTTTTAAACATTCCGAACAGTTTTCCGGACAGACACAAAAATTTTAAAAATATTTACTCATGTATTAATAGCGTGCAAATAACCCTCAGCAAAATAAAAGGCAGTTATTTCGATAGTAGACAGACACTCCAATTTCAATTAACCGTATTTTTTTTTAGAATAATGGTGACAAACGAGCACACAGTCCACCTGATGGTAAGTGGTTGCTGTAGCCCATAGACATCTACATCTATCTTCGATTACGAATCAAAATGCAGATGCGTTGTTCGATTACGAATCAAAATGCGTTGTCACCCGTGAGGACTAAGATGGAATGCCTCGTTTCCAGTAAAAAGGGTCGCTGGTTCTCTACACTCACCATACGAAACACAACAGCGTCAAGCTGCTATTTTACGCTGGTATTCTGTGAGAGCGTAGTCCTTCCCCGGTCGAGCCGACCCATTCGTGCTACAACTATAATATAGCCGCAACATGGCTCTACCACGTATAAAAGATTATGTATGTATGTATGTATTGTTAAACATGATATATATGACGTTATTCTTGACGTTTCATAAGTGATTTGTAAAATTCTGTCATCCAACTATCATCAATTTAAAATATTACCATTATCATATGTGCAAAATATGACGTTTTTACTAAATATCTTCATTTAAGCAAATTATATTTCAGGTTTATTTATTGCAAAATTTGTAAATCGCATTGTAAATAAGTAGTTATAAAGATATATCTAAAAAGTTGCCATACGTACGGCCTCTATAATAATATCCTACTATAAGCTCGCGCTACACTAGACGTTCTGAATACAAAGCAAGGCAGAGCGCACACCTGACGCAACTTCCGCTCGCCTCTCTACTGAGAACTAAAGTTTTAAGTAATTTCTCATTTCGAAGTATAATATTTTTTCAACATTGAACATATTTTCTATGTATCCTTTGATGCCGTCATCATAGGATACATAGAAAATGTAGGTTAAGTGTAGTCTGATTTATATTAATCTAATTTATAAAAATGTAAGTTTGTTCATATTTTATGCGCTGCCATACCGTTCATCGGATTGCGGTAAAACTTCGTCAGCTTATTGCTTACACTTGCGCGAGGGTTATAGGCATAGTACAATCAACTTACACTAGGTGGCGCGCATATCGTACCGAAAATTTATTTAAAAGTTATAGTTTATTCAATACCAATGATTTTGATCATTCCTAATTAAACAATGTAACTCTTCCAAATTTAAAACGTTATTTCCACAATTATTTAAGTATCGGCTAGTGTATAATAATATAATAAATAAATAAACTATATAATTTCTCTATCAACTCGTATGAGTCGTCTTTCACATTGTACTTGTCGCTAGTCTTATATATTAAAAATATAATCGTTAATGTATTGTGTTATGTATGTTTATGAGATGTAATACCATCATATCTACCGGCAACAATATACTTTTCCTATCATCTTTAACAACACCCAGAGAAGTACAGCCCCATAAACTTCCCTTTCGTGTCGTAAAAGGCAACATGGGCAATTGAAATAGTGGATGGACAATAGAATCTTGCCGATAAAAACTCACATATAAAAATATACATACACATACGGTGAAAAAACTATTGATTTAAACTCAATACTGCAGTTATAACTAAATTTCTCAGCATAATTACGAAAGGCCTTCCTAATTAGCGAAAATTAAGCACAGAACTCTTAACATTCCAGACCGCACGATGTTATTACGTTAAACACCGTTAATATTATTATACCTATGGATTTAAAAAACTGACAAGTTCTAATTTCCTACTTAAGTTCTATAACATAGAGACGAATTCGTTCGCAAATGGCTGTTGTTTTCTACGCGGGCACAAGTCATTGTGCCGTTGCAGTGGTGAAAACGCTAAGTTTTCCCACGAAAAAAGCAAAACTTACGGCATGTCGAAACTTCTTGTAATACGCGCCATATTTTATTGCGTATCATATGAATACGGTTCTTGTTACGAGAAAGTATTAGCAAAAACAGTATTCTATCCTCTCTTTAATAAATGTGTTAAAGTAAATAAAAAAGATCTGGAAAGAGTAACTAACTAATAATAACATAGAATAGAATAGAATAGAATAGAATAGAATAGAATATTTTTTATTCAATATACATTACATGTGTAATTCTTATTGAAAGTCATTTTTTACTTTACCACTGGTTCGAAAAAACCCTCTGTCCTGGGAAGAACCAGCAAGAAACCCAGCGGGACTTTTTTTTTAAATAAATTTTACAATAAAAATGATTACGAACTATTTACAAAATTTATTTTAGAAACTGCTTGGAAGCGATCACCTCATTCCCAGGGGTTATTATCAACCATGTATTCATTTATACTATAATAACCCTTTTTATACAGTTTCAGCTTAATAAAACATTTAAACTTGGTAATAGAGAGAACCTGTACACTTTCCGGGACCTTGTTGTAATAGCGTATACATTGCCCCAAGAATGAATTACTGACTCTGTGGAGTCGAGAAACTGGTATCACTAGCTTGTGTTTGTTCCTAGTGTTTACAGAATGTATATCACTTCTTTTACTAAAACTATCTTTGTTTTTGTGAACATACATTAAATTTTCGTAAATATACTGAGAGGCCAAAGTTAATATATTAATTTCTTTAAATTTATCTCTAAGGGACTCTCTCGGTTTTAGATTGTAAATAGTTCTAATGGCCCTCTTCTGTAAAACAAAAATAGTTTCTGAATCAGCCGCATTTCCCCATAGCAAAATCCCATAAGACATTATGCTATGAAAATAACTAAAATAAACTAATCTAGCTGTCTCGACACTAGTGAGACCTCTAATCTTTTTTACAGCATAGGCTGCATAAATAATCATCCATCCATGCATTCATTACAGCCTATAAAAGTCCGCTGCTCAACATAAGCCTATATATATATATATATATATATATATATATATATATATCTAGATTTCATCATAGGGCGGGATTTTGTCATAATTGCCACGCTTGGCGTGCAGGTTAGGCAATAGCAGTTATTTTATTTTTTAGTTGTTATATCGAAGGCGCTGCTGCCCACCTTGGTTTGTTTCTCTTTATCGCCTCTTATGACATAAGGTAGTGGATATTCTTACACCGCCACTACACTGCAAATATTCTATATTCAACTTATATTAATGCTAAATAACCTTATTTAATTAGGCAAATTTCAAAAATAAATTAAAATGAAAGTCAAAAACCGATGATTAATAGACTTGGTGCGTATTGACTGATTACGCTCCGCCCACACATAAGCATTTTAAATTTTGCAATAAGATAAATTGAAATGTCTTAAAGATTTATTTTTTAATGATTCTTGTTCTAAGAATGTAAACACTGTGATCTGCCAGTTAGACAGGATTCATCTTTTACGCGAATAAGGGTTAGAAACGAGCCCACAGTCCACTTGATGGTAATAGGTTGCTTTGGCCCATAGGCATCTACATCTACCTTCGATAAAGAATCAAAATGCAGATGTGTTATCACCCCTGAGGACTACGATGGAATGCCTCATTTCCAGTAAAAAGGATCTCCGGTTCTCTACACTCACCATACGAAACACAGCAGCGTTGAGCTGCTATTTTACGTTGGTATTCTGTGAGAGCGCGGTCCTTCCCCGGTCGAGCCGACCCATTCGTGCTACAACTATACTAATACAGCTGCAGCACGGCTCTACCACGTACGTCCTAAATAAAAATAATGTCCCAATATAGTCGCAGACGTACCGTTGCAGTCTATTTAGTCTTAAAATATACCTATCTTCGTCAAAATAATTATCATCAATACGGCTCATCACAAGTAAATTCCTGAACATAGACATCAGCATAGTTTTCAGCCTGTGTTTATGAGTCATTGCATGGTTGATCTGACTGTCACGATAATAGATAACATCCCTCCAATTTCCACTAAGGGTGTCATAAAAGGTGATTATGCGAAATGCCAGAAAAATCTTATAGATAGCCTTATAAACATCTAGTTTACACCAGACTTAAAATACTAAAGTCTAATCTATACTTGATGTACGAGTATTTTGATTTAAGTTTCACTATTTTTATAATTTCTTTTTAATTTTCTTGTATATTTTATACATACATACATATAATCACGCCTCTTTCCCGTAGGGGTAGGCAGAGACCAGTTCTTTCCACTTGCTACGATCCTTACATACTTGTTTTGCTTCGTCCACTTTCATTATTCCCTTCATACATGCTCTACGGTTTAGGGTACTCTTGACCTGGCCTTTTTTCAAGACGTCCCTGATTTGGTCTAGAAATGTCCGCCTAGATCTACCCCTTTCAACACTTTCATTCACACTCGCCTTATACACTTTTTTCGTCAATCGTTCTTCATTCGTTCTCTCGACATGGCCAAATGGTATATTTTATGCCTGTACCTAAAGAAGGAAAATATCTGAAAAAAAAATGTTAACGCCATAACTATCCTAAAGCGTAAGGTGAAGCGTATCTTAAAAAATACGCTGTTGGGGAACACCTGTTATAACATACAATTTTGTAAAAGATAGTTAAAACACTTTTTTTATAAATATAAATAATTACATATTTTTTGTTCTGAAATATTCATATGCCCGTTTAATCCTCCGTCACCGTCGAAAAAAAATCTATTAAACTAGTGACACTATAACTAATTAATTATAATCCATAATTACAGCTACAGCGATACGTAAAATGGCGGATGACACGACAGCAGGAGAGATAATAAAAACGGTCGAGTTACGAGACGTCGCGTCGTGACGTCCGACGAAGAAAAACAGTTTTATTGCAAACCAACCGACGAGTTCAGTTTTTGCTACACCCACATTTCAGGGTTATGGTAATTGTACGGACCAATCGCACTACGTTATCACTACTTGGAAATTATTCGGTATTTTTAATTGAACGCTGTAGAAACTATAATGTATGCACATATGACTTATGAGACTCGCTTCTAGATATTACCATAGATTTTAGTATGCGATTCTATTTAATTTTACATTGAATTTTAAATATGGGAGATGATTTTGTTCTCACACATGTAACTAATGGATTTATGCTTAAATTTTAATGATTTTTTTTTCGATTCTTAATTTTAATAATTTTCCGCTTTAATTTTTTTTAACTTGATCGACATTTTGTTCAAAAGCCTTTGAAATAACTTATTATAGAATTACGGATGTGTATGGATGAGTTCATCTCGTTGATTTTACCAAGCAGTAACTATTATAATGGGTAGTTGGAGAGACGTGGTAACTTCGAGCAGCCTTGCAACTTGTTATAGCTGCAATTTAAATGTTGTTTAGTAACGCAACAAGGGCACTATGGCCCGGTGCGGTAGATTTTAGGAAAGACATCGTATCTTTTCAAATGATGTGAATAAAATCTCAAAAATCTGAAAAATTTTTATAATCCACACTTGCCAATGATAAGACTAATTTACCGGTACCGTTACAGCCTATTAAAGTCCACCGCTGACCTAAGGCCCCCCCATAGATTGTCTCATAGGGGGGATATTTGTCATAGTTATAATGTTACTGTTGATTTGAACATTTTACCTCTCAGTGGGTCATGCGCTCCTGGTAGATTATCTTCTATACATCCATCCATTATTACAGCCTAGTCCACTGCTGAACATAGGCCTCCCCATAGATTGTCTCATTTGTCATAGTTGTAATGTTACTGTTGATTTGAAAATTTCACCTCTCAGTGGGCCATGTGCTCCTGGTAGATTATCTTCTATACATCCATCCACAGCCTAGTCCACTGCTGAACATAGGCCTCGCCCAAAGATTGCCTCATAGAGGGGACATTTGCCATATTATTTATTATTTTAGTCGTTATTAGGAAGATGCTGATGGCAATCACCCACGGTATGATACTTGGTAGTGGATATTCTTACACCGCCACTACACGGTAAGTAGAAATTATATATTATATTATTTCATTATATAGACTATTACTGATTATGATAGTTTTGTTTGACGTTAACGGCTCCGGGCGGCAGTTACCCCTGCTATGCCACTGGTGTTGTTACAACGTTCTCGACGATGAACAAAGTATCGTGAGGAGATCTTTACAATTCAATTATAAAACTTGATAAAAAAAAACCCTGAGGTAATTTTGGTATAGGGAAGAGGCGTTCGTGGCCTTAATGCCTGTCGGCGAATACATAATATGCTTACTCGAAATATAATTCTTTTCTTTCTTAGACTTGGAGCTTTAGAATGTTTTCCATCATTGTTGGACCAGTAGTAAATAAATTCAAATTGAAAGAAAGAAAGAACTCTTATTTTAGTTTAAGTAATAATAGGAAAATACACTTTGAGTTAATAACCATGTAGTGGCGGTGTAAGAATATCCATACATACATATACATACATAAACACTCACGCCTGTCACCCAGAGGGGTAGGCAGAGATTATGGACTTCCATTTGGCACGATCCTGACACACCTCTCTCGCTTCCTCCACATCCATATACCTACGCATACACGCTCGTCGGTTAAAGGTACTCTTGATTTGGCCCATTTTTAATATATCGCCAATTTGGTCGATAAACTTTCGCCTAGGGCGACCCTTCCCGACTATGCCGTTCACCTCTGCAACATAAATTTGCTTTGTCACTCTTTCCTCATTCATTCTTTCTACATGGCCAAACCACCGAAGCATTCCTTTCTTAATCCTGGTCACAACATCATCTTGCAAACCACACTCTTCTCTTATTAAACAATTTATCACTCTGTCATTCAGCTTCATCCCTAACATACTCCTTAATGACCGCATTTCTACAGCAATATCCACTACCCCATATAGTCTCGTGGGTGTAAAAGGCAACAGTGGGAAACAAATCCTCTTAACATCTAAAAAAACAAAAACTGCGGTTACCAACCCGCTTGCCAAGCGTGCCAACTATATCAAAATCTCCCCTATGAGGCAATTTATAGGGGAGGCCTATGTTTATCAAGGAACTTTAATAGGCTGTGAATGAATAGATGGATGGAATTTTCAAAAACGTGTGTAGTTCGCCAACACACATTGGGAAGCGCGGCGGACATTTCCTTGCCATAAAATCCTCAGAAATGCAAGGATGCGTCCAGTAGTGAAACGTAATAGGTTGTATCTATACTTTTTACGAGTACTTTACGTTTAAATTCTAGCAAAATGAACTCTGGTTGCTCGTCTCTTATAAAATTTAAGCCTTACAAACCTTAAGCTATCCCGCCTCTTTAAGTGACGTTAACATTTAACTAAATAAACGTAATATGTACGATTCAGTGAATGTCGTGTTGTATTTACGACTTCCTCAAGCTTAACACAGCGGGTAAATGCACAACATGCTTCTACACGGTGTGTACCCACGTGGAGACCTGAAGACTTAACACGGTTGCAGGATTGTAAATCGTGTGGAAAATCACTAGTGTGAATTAATGAGTCGGCCCAACGCGTAACGATGCGTTAAGCCGTCTGCGCAACTGATCTCCGCGGCCGGATGTTACCACAGCCTCATTAAAGATTCTAGGTCGTTCTGCAATCGTTAATTAGCTGAGATAAGTACTGTATTAATTGTGTACGCCATTGGGCTTGCTATCGCAGCATCTCGGTGAGCGGCGGCGTAGTGGGGTGGATACAAATCCGTTTCATTGCTTCTGCTACAAGGTCGATAATGAAACGGCCTGGGGTTTATTCATAAAGCTCCTCTATCGAAACTATACTGCGAATATCAAATCCGAGGTTTATTTTGCTTTTATCTTGATATGTTTAAGCAATGCGGATATCTATATGTAATGTCGTGTTAGTGGGCTGTTAAAGATTGTATTAATAGCTAGCGACCCGCCCTGGCTTTTCCTGGATAGGACCTATTAATATTGCGTTATTTAGGTTTAAGATAATCAAAGACCATTAATTTTTTTTAAGTTTCGTATTCCAAAAAAAATTCATGATTTCGAATAAAATATTGTTATATTTCTTTTCGTAAAGTTTCATCACAGCCGATTTAGCCATTCCAAAGATTAGCCCGGACTGAGAGACATACACACAGACAGACAGACGCAAATAACCCACTGAGCTTAATAGAGGCCAGTTATTTCAAAATTACAAACAGACAATTCAATTTTATTTAAATGTGAAGATAAACATATTGTTCAATATTGTTGTTGTCTATAGAGCAGGAGTTACTAGCGGAGAGCAAGAAACGCCCTAGAGGGAACTTTATCAACCAAATTGGCGATACATTGAAGATGGACCAAATTAAGAGTACATGGACGTGAAGAGGCGAGAGAGGTGTGTCAGGATCGTGCTAAATGGCGTGAGTTCTTATGTATGTATGAAATGTAAGAATATTATAAGATATTCACTATCCACTCACAAATCCACTGCCAAATATAGGTCTCCCCCATATATTTCCACAGATACGTATTTAAACATGTCGTCGCTCCATTCTATTGGGGGTCATTTTAATACAATATTATTTTTTAAATTCTTTTACGTAAAAGTATTTCCCTTGTTCATAACGTTATATGCATATTGGTAAATTCGCTAAATTTCGTGAAATTATTATTTTTGAAATATTATTTACTATTGTATACTTACGTATAGTTGTATATTGAATTGCAGAACTATATTGAGGGCTTACCTGAAAAGTAGAGAGACATATTAGTGATAGATACATTCATGCGGTATAGGTTATAATGTAATTTTTAAAATAAAATAAGTATATTCTTTTAAATTCTAAATTTAAATACGCAACTGTTAAGTTTTAATTATCCCTTTTAAGCTTTTAGTAACGAAATTTTAAATTCGTACAAGTTTTATTAGTTAATTTTTGTGTTCATGATTTCTTTTTAAGTTAGCTTGGGATTTTTGATCTGACCACACCATGACATGGCTTTGCAACTGGTACATAAGAAATAGTATTAGCATAAATGAAAAATAATTCTATCGAATTATATTTTATTCTGTATTTCTGTTACTCTGAGTTTTATTACAACACCATCGTCATTATATTGTATAAAGAATTATTGTATATTTAACCAACCATATCATAGACAATAAACACTACACAGTTTTTTGAAATTGTAGAAAAGACGTGGTTTATTAAGCAAAAGGAGAAAACGACATTTTCTTAATTATTTCATAAATCGGCAAACAATAAAGAAGCAAATGCGGTCAATCGACAATGTACCACCGCAGATCCTTTGTATTGGTAACATTCTGCAATGGCTCAACGCTCCTGCACTCGGATGTAGTTGCGAAAACGGAACGGACGCTCGTTCCCCTCGGCTGTTTTGATAGATATTTGAATTTTGCTGGTTAAAAGGCTGCTTCCGGCCGCTATATAGCCTTTTGTTCTTTCAGTTGAGTAGTTCAAGCGGTATTGAGCTGTTGAGGTGTTAAGAGGTATCTCTGAATAGATGCTTTATTATGTTGATGAAATATTAAATTGGCATTTCTGGCTTACTGATTCTAAACCCCGATTTGTTTATTTAAGGCGACACATCGAAAACCGTTGAAGCGGGCTATCGCCGGACTAACCAGAGTAAAACATAATTTCTATAAAAGCTTCAAAAACGCCGTCATAAGGTCTAAAATTGCGTAGCACTCTCGACGATTAAAACCGCTTAGAAATCGCGTAGAATCTTAAAATATTTTTAAAAAATTATTGATTTTAGTAATCAAAATAATGAGCAAATAAATTACGAATATTGATGTAATGAATATATTCGAGTAGTTTCCAAGCATATAGATTAGGTAATTTCTTTGTAATTTCGCAAATTATTATGATCGAGTCAAAATTTTACAATCGTGTTTTTGAGCAAGCAAACTCAATATAAAGACATGAATTTACCTAAATTAAAATTCTAGTTTCGTTAGTCGTGTCATATTCCTATACTATTCGATGAAAGGAGGTGCATTTTTTCGCCTTAAATATTTCATCGATGGCACCCGTGCGATTACACTCGTAGTTCGAGGTAACAGAAAACACTGCGAGGAAGCCGGCATATTTGAAAAATTAAAACTATTTAAAAGATATAGGAGTACGAGTATGTAGCTGGTAACACGCATTATGGTAGTTGAGCTTAGTTTTACTTAGTTTAACAAGGGAAGGTTTCCGAACGTCTACGAGTAAGCGTGTATTTTGCTTGTAAGCAGAACGGAATTGTAGTAGTGCGGTTGCCTCTTCCGAAAAATTATCCAGAATTATAAAGAGGCCTGTGCCCAGTAGTGTGACGTATGTAGGTTGTTAATTTTTACTTTAACCCATGCAAGGAAGTTTAGTGATGAAGCTGCTTAACACTCCACGGCCTATGAGTAGATTGTCATTATGTCGTTAAAATTATTTTGTAGATCTGCAGATAAAACTGCTATTACAAACTCAACGATACGAAACTTTACCTTACGTTTTTATAACTGATAATCTCATTCGTTATCACTGCGTCAAACATGCAGACATAGACATGTAGGCTTTTTACGTGGTAGAGACTTGCTGCAGCTATATCGACCGCGAAAGGACCACGCTTTCACAGAATACCAGCGTAAATAAGTAACTCAATGCTGCTGTGTTTCATATGGTCAGTGTAGAGAACTGAAGACACTTTTTACTGGAAATGGGGTCATTCTATCTTAGTCCTCAGGGGTGGCAACTTATTTTACGTTAAACGTTAAGCGTTCTACATTTTGATTCTTAATCGAGGATAGATGTAGATGCCTATGGGCCACAGCATCCCCTTACCATCAGGTGGACTGTGTGGTCGTTTATCGCCATTATTCTATATATAAAAGCCTTGGTAGAGATTTCAAAAACTTTATAGTACAGTGAATCGGCTGTTAAAGTTTCGAGTAATTACACGTTACGAATAAGAGAGCAAAATCTCGGGTGTACAGCGCAGGGCACCTAAGCCCGTCACGGGTGGGCGCTCCGGCTAATTGCGGGCGCGGCGACCCATGACGACAGTTACTCGGGAGCGCCGAGACTCGCCTCTCGCTCCAACTCTGTAACACGCTGAGAATCGGCGTGTTTGCTTTCTGGTACGAGTGTATCCACCAGTTCATCATCAAGGACTACAGAACAAATTTAATATACATAAAACAAAAATATCTAACTGCATCCTATTTGGCTCGGCTGATGATAACGCATCTGTGGCTTACTTCGTTTGAAATTAGATACATGTGTTCAAGGGCTCCAGTAGCTGCTTATTGTCAGGTGGACTGTTCGGTCCTTTCTCATTTTAATATTAAACTATAAAGACCACATGACTCGCAGTTCTTGGCTTATGTTAAGCGCTGTACCAATTCCGGCTAAAATACAGCAGCAACATTAGGTGGTACAGTAATAAGTACTGACTTATAATATATGAGTCTATGGGTCACAGCAATCACTTACAATCAGGTGGACTGTGTGCTCGTTTGTCACCCTATCCTATATAAAAAAATATAAAAATATCTTAAAATATAAAGTTTAATAGAAAATCATCGTCAAGTTATGACGACATGAATAAAATAGAGCGTAAAATTAGTTAAGTTTTAAGTTATAGATATGTGCAGTGTCTCTTATTTTATTTTTATTATGATTTTTACTTCTCATTTTTAAACTTAAAACAATGAGATAATCAAGTGTTGTTTAATATAGGAGTTGTTTTGATATAGAAAAAAAAACACATACATATTATATGTATATCAAAAACTAAATTATTGTTCAACTATGGAAGCAGAAGGAGCTTATATATACATACACGTCTTATAAAATTAATTAAAATACATAATAAAAAAAAAACAAATTTCATTAAAGTTTTTGTTGTCTAATTGAATTTAATGATCATATTCGAAAAAAAAATCATGAATATTTAAAATAAACTTGTTTTTAAGTCGCAGAGGTCACGTCAACTTCTAACCCGTCTTACGTGAGGCATGTACAGTTGTAGGTACGTTACGCTCCAAGTAACACTTGATGTATGTTTAATACCTTAAGAGCACAAACCTGACTCGGTTTTTCGTATTAAAATGAAATTGCTATGTTAATACGATGATGGACATCGTAAAGTCGATGCAATGTTCAAAAATGAAACCAATTATTCTTAATATCCATTCTAATATTTGAACATATAATTCTATGTTCAGCAGAAAACATACTCGTAGTTGGTCATTTTTTAAACGAACAAATACAAAAAAAGAGTATTTTAACAATCAAATGTAAAAATACTGGTAATGTGTCCCAATATAGCATGAGAATTCGACGGATTCAACTCGGTTGGGCAGCGTTCGGGAAATTACGGCACATCTTCTCGTCAGGTATACCTCAAAACTTGAAAACGAGACTGTACACCCAGTGCGTGTTGCCAGTGATGACATACGAAACTGAGACGTGGTCCTTCACTGCTGGCCGGATGAGGAAGCTCAAGGTCGCTCAGTGAGCTATGGAGAGGGCTATGCTCGGAGTTTCTCTGCGTGATAAGCTCAGAAATGAGGATATCCGCAGTAAAACCAGAGTGACCGACATAGCCCAACGGATTAGTAAGCTGAAGTGGCAATGGGCCGGCCATATAGCTCGAAGAACCGACAACCGATGGGGAAGAAAGGTTCTCGAGTGGCAGCCTCGTACCGGCAGGCGAAGTGTAGGGTGTCCCCCCACTAGATGGAGTGACGACTTGGTAAGATATGCAGGAAGTCGATGGATGCAGGTGGCTCAGGACCGTGCTTTGTGGTATTCTTTGGGGGAGGCCTATGTTCAGCAGTGGACTTGTGAAGGGATGTAATGATGATGATGATGATGATAGCATGAGAAAACGAATTATTCTGCGTTTATCCTTCCAGCTGTGGGAGCTCTTATCAAGCAGTGGACTCTTTTTCATTTCGACCGACGAATTTCGTAGACAAATTTTTAAACCCAAAACATATACAAGTAGCTTCATTTAGATTCATAAATAACTGAGTACATATTAGAATATACTTATAATAGTATTTGGTACAAAAGAGGCGAATGCCATGAAAGATGGACAAATGACGCGTACCGTGGAAGGTCGGTCGACACGCATGGTGACCTGCGACCGCGCCTGTATCGTCACCACTTCACGGGGTGTTTTTATTTCGTCGTATTTATCAGTTTTAGGTATAAATTAAAGTAAGTTTAATATTGGTGAAAAATGTGTAGTGTTTTGGCATTGCATCTTAGTCCTCAAGGGTGACAAGGCGATTCTTAACCGAGGATAGACGTAGATGTCTATGGGCTACAGTATCCATTTAGCATCAGATGGACTGTGAGTTCGTTTGTCACCCTTATTTTATAAAAGAATGTGGTGCAATTCACTAATTGACTAAACTCTGGTGGATGATGACAGAAAACCAAAAAAGGTTGAACAACTATATGCACAAATTGGTAATGGTTAGCAGTATTTCCGATGTGACGAAATCGTTTCTACTATCTAGCTATTTGTTTAACGAACGTAAACAATCTAATTAATACTAGCCAAACAATGCCAGATGCAGTATAATAATTAAAAATTTTTTTTTTACTACCGACTTCAATATAAATTATTAAGAATAACTCAAAAACTATTGGTCAGACGTTGACCAAATTTATAAGGGATCACACGAGCAGCACCAGCTTCATCCAGTAAAAAGTTATGAGGTAACTAAGACACACACACAAAAAAACATACAGTCGAATTGGTACCGTCTCCTTTTTGAAGTCGGTAGCAAAGTGAGATGATTACTTAGTTTAATGAATTTAGTTTCTTTGTGACTGCCTCGCTGATCTAATGATCGAAAGTACTTCTGATCATGAGGTCCTGAGATCAAATCCAGAGTCAGGCCAAAGTTAGGGTTTTCAGTCAAAAAATTCTCGGTCTGCAGTCTGTAATCAGGAAGTTAGCTGTGATTCTCCACCGTGCCTCAGAAAGCCCGTAAAGCCGTTGATTTTGCTTTGCACAGCTTGATGGTAAGATGGCGGAATTACAGTCAAGCACTGACTTAAAATATGTAACAAAATATATTTTAGAAATATTAATAGTTAGTGAAAGTGCTGAATCTTCTCAAAATTATATTTATATTTTTGGTGATAAGAGGGCTGGTTCTTTTCTCGCTCAAAGGCTAAGTATAGCCATTCAGCGGGGAAACGCATCCAGCGTTCTTGGCACGATACCGCGGGGAGTAGGTCTATATGATAATTAAGTTTCTAGTTTTAGTTTTTTTTTTACTATAATAGTTTTAAATCCATAATAAATCACGTTTTAGATGGGAAATATTTTATTTTAATTTCATTGTCAACAAAATTTACTTTTATTTTGTAAAAGTGAAGTGACAAACAAACGTACAGTCCACCTGATGGCAAGTACCTAGCTACAGAATCCATGCACATCTGCAGCCAACTTTAAACAATTCGGTAGAGCCATGCTTTTCTTTTTTTTTATAGGATAAGGGTGACAAACGAGCACACAGTCCACCTGATGGTAAGTGGTTGCTGCGGCCCATAGACATCTACATCTATCCTCTATTACAAATCAAAATGTAGATGCGTTGTCACCCGTGAGGACTAAGATGGAATGCCTCATTTCCAGTAAAAAGGGCCTCCGGTCACCTGCACTCACCAAGCGAAACGCAGAGGTAAACCTCTACTTCACGCTGGTTTTCTGTGAGGTCGTGGTACCACCCCGGTTCGAGTCGGCCCATCCGTGCGACAGCAAAAGCTGCCACCGTTAAAAATGCTGCAGCTATATTAGTAGTATAGTTGTAGCAAGAATCGGTCGGCTCGATCGGGGTAGGACTACGCTCTCACAGAATACCAGCGTGTAATAGCAGCTGAACACCGCTGTGTTTCGTATGGTGAGTGTAGAGAACCGAGGAACCTTTTTATTGGAGGCGAGCATTCAATTTTAGTCCTCACGGGTGAAAACGCATCTGCATTTTGATTCGTAATCCAGAATAGATATTGATGTCTATGGGCCACAGCAACCACTTACCATCAGGTGGACTGTGTGCTCGTTTGTCACCCTTATCCTATAAAAAAAAATAGTAAGTACCACCATCACATACCACTTTGTATTTATACACTACTATAAGTAGCAAATTGAAATTATACGACAAAATATTTATTTATTCTGGTGCAACTATTATTACTGTACTCGTAGGGTTCAAAATGTACAAAAATATTTATTTTAAATGTGCAAAACTGTCTTTGTGCTTACTTAAATTTTGTCCTACTTGTATATTATTTGTTTATCACTGTATATTATTTGGCACGTGCAAATAATTTGTTAATGATAACTAATTAATGATATGCGTCTACGCAACACGGGCGTAATTATTTAAAAAGAATACTAGTGCAACTTACTTACTTACTTACTTATCTTCACGCACAATCCCTGACGGGGTAGCCAGAGAGAACAGATCGCCAAGTGTCACGATCCTTACATATCTCTTTCGCTTCTTTCAGATTCATTATCTTCTTCATACATGCACGTCTAGGTATCCGAGTACTCTTGACCCTACCCTCTTCGAGCAATTTGCTCACATGGTCTTCGAAAGTTAGTCTCGGTCTACCTCGACACCTTTTAATATTAACTTTCGCGCTATATATTTTCTTCACCATTCGGTCTTCACTCATTCGCTCAACGTGCCCAAACCACCGAAGCACGCCCTTATCAATTTTTGTGATAAGGTCATCTTTCAAACCTGCCATATTGCGAATCTCTTCGTTTCGCTTTCGGTCGGCCATAGTAACGCCGCACATTTTACGAAGAGATCGCATCTCCACTGCATTCAACTTACTTTTATGCTTCTTCTGGCATACCCAGGTTTCGCTGCCATATAACAAAGTCGGTACCAACACTGCGTTATGTATTGCAAGGCGTGCACTCTTCGCTACGCCTTGCCTTTTGACTAACGCAGTCAGGGCACCATTGACTTTGTTCCCGGCAGCGACACGCCTGTCCACATCTAAATCACATCTTCCATCCCGGCTAAAAGCACTCCCCAAGTATACAATTTCATTTACCTGTTCTAGACATTCCTGATTTACCCATATTTCACACTTCGTTCTCTCTTCGTCCCTTTCAAATACCAGAACCTTAGTTTTATTAGCATTCAAACGGAGACCTTTAATTTCACATTCCTCTTTCATACACGTGACTAATGCCTGCAGTTCTGCCTCTGATGGTGCAATAAGCACTGCATCATCAGCATACAGCAGACAATTTACTTTTATGTCACCCAATTTCACACCCAAACAGCTATCTTTCAGCTTTTGTAAACAGCTGTCGAGATACAGTATGAACAGCCAGGAAGACATGACACAACCCTGTTTTACGCCCGTTTGGACGCTAAACATGGGTGACAGGTCATGCCCTACCCGCACACAGGCTTTACAGTCACAGTAAAGAGACTGCACAGCCCTTAGCAATCGGCCATCCACACCATACCCCGGCAACAGTTCCCACATTTTCTTCCTTACAACCTTATCAAATGCTTTCTCAAGATCCACAAAAGCACAGAAAATCTTCTGGTTAACAGCCAGAAGCTTTTCCGTGATCATACGGAGAGAAAACATTTGATCCGTGCATCCTCTTCCAGGTCTAAATCCGCATTGTGCCTCCCATAGAAATCTTTCCGATTTCTCTTGCATCCTACGTGTCAAAACCTTCGAGTAAACTTTACTTGCTAAACTGGTCAAGCTGATCGCCCGATAGCACCCGCAGTCAAAATGTGAACCTTTACCTTTATATAAAGGCACAATGACTGCGGATCGCCAATCATCCGGGACATCCCCCGTCCGCCAGCACAAATTGCACAGCAGATGAAAGCTGTCCCAGACGCGAGGCCCACCATACTTGACCATTTCAGCAGTAACTCTGTCTAGTCCCGCAGCCTTACCACATTTCAAACTTCGAATCGCACGTTCAATCTCTTTCATACTGATGACCTCAGTGTCATCGAGGTCCGGGTCTGGCGTACCAGTCACGGCGTCATCCCCGGCTCCCTCACTAAGATCATCACACGCATACATTTCTCTATAAAATTCGCTCCATCGCTGCATGACGTCCGATTTTTCTGATAGGACGTCATTAGTTCTCGAAAGCACTTTGTTCATTCTTAAGGCCGTCGCACCACTTCGGGCCCTTCCAACCTCTTTCCAGAAGAGTTTGGAGTTCTCCTTAAAGTTGTGCGACAACCTTTCATCCGTTAGTGCAACAATATTAATATTACTAATACTCAAGTTAACCAGTAAGTTTAAAAGATACTTGTGTTACAAGTCATCACAAGAGTAGTCGAGCCTACACCACAGTAGTCTAGTTTTAATGCCAGCAAATTTCTCGAGTGGCAACCTCGTACCGTTGTAGGCGAAGTGTGGAGCGGCCCCCCACTAGATGGAGTGACGACCTGATAAGACATGCAGGAAGTCGACTGCTTTGTGGCGTTCTTTGGGGGAGACCTATGTTCAGCAGTGGACTTGTGAAGGGCTGCAATAATTATGACTATGATGACGATATAAAATGAGAAATAAAAAAAAATCATCCCCTATAAGAATTTAAAGTATAAAGTTTATACAATGTGTGAGTAATCAACCGTGAATCCAGAGCGTATACATGTATACAAATCAACAAAATTACATATCAAATTTTTATAATGCGCATTATTGTATAGGCTCGATACAGTGCATAAGTAAATAACTCGAAAATCGAAGATTATGGGTGTAGCACGAATGGGTCGGCTCGACCGGGGAAGGACCACGCTCTCACAGAATACCAACGTAAAATGGCAGTTTAATGCCGCTGTGTTTCGTATGGTGAGTGTAGAGACACGGATACTCTTTTTACTGGAAACGAGACATTGAATCTTAGTCCTCAGGTGCGAACGCATCTGCATTTTGAATCTTAATTGAGTGTATGGGCCACAGTATCTACTTACTACGTGAACTGTGTTCATTTGTCACCATTAATCCATTTAAAAAAACCTACATAATTGTAATTAGCGTTTTGACACATGATATTTCCGCTGGTGAATGAACTAACATTATTAATATTACTAATACTCTATTTAACCAGTAAGTTTAAAAGATACTTGTGTTACAAGTCATCACAAGAGTAGTCGAGCCTACACCACAGCAGTCTAGTTTTAAAAATTTCTCGAGTGGCAACCTCGTACCGGTGTAGGTGAAGTGTGGTGCGGCCCCCCACTAGATGGAGTGACGACCTGATAAGACATGCAGGAATTCGACTGCTTTGTGGCATTCTTTGGGGGAGTCCTATGTTCAGCAGTGGACTTGTGAAGGGCTGCAATAATTATGACAATGATGACGATATAAAATGAGAAATAATAAAAAATCATCCCCTATAAGAATTTAACGTATAAAGTTTATACAATGTGTGAGTAATCAACCGTGAATCCAGAGCGTATACATGTATACAAATTAACAAAATTACATAGCAAATTTTTATAATGCGCATTATTGTATAGGCTCGATACAGTGCCTAAGTAAATAACTCGAAATTCGAAGATTATGGATGTAACACGAATGGGTCGGCTCGACCGGGGAAGGACCACGCTCTCACAGAATACCAACGAAAAATGGCAGTTTAATGCCGCTGTGTTTCGTTTGGTGTGTGTAGAGACACGGATACTCTTTTTACTGGAAACGAGGCATTGAATCTTAGTCCTCAGGTGCGAACGCATCTGCATTTTGAATCTTAATTGAGTGTATGGGCTACAGTATCTACTTACTAGGTGAACTGTGTTCATTTGTCACCATTAATCCATTTAAAAAAAAACCTACATAATTGTAATTAGCGTTTTGACACATGATATTTCCGCTGGTGAATGAACTGCCCAAACATTTACAAATAATTTTTTTCTAGTCAACCCGACGCGATACGCTTCAATCTGACACTCACCATTTATCATTCAATATCGATAGGTGATCGACTAGATCCGTACAATTATTCTTTTACAATTTTAACTATGCTGAAGACGAAATTGAAGCATTTCAAAAACGCTCTTATGTCTTTATACTTTAAGCTTCAAGTCGCTAGTACAAACTTTGTAATAGTGTTATAAAGAGTGTGTATAAAATAATACCGGTTGGATTCATTCACAATAAACCGACATGTACTAGGCACGTGACGAATGTATGACCGAAATAGAAATAATCGCATTAAAATTTTGACCTTTACAGTTTGTATTGAGCCTATTTATATTATATGAGTGTGTTCACGTATTATTTCATTTATAAAATTAAAGACTATTGTATATTAACATCTGACAAAATTGGTAATTTGATTCGGAAATATATTGAAAATGCATTCATTTATTTATTACAAATCCTATCCTAAATCCTATCAAAACTCACTACTACATATAGACCTATTACAAAGATAGCCCCATAGATTTTGCCATAGTTGCCACGTTTCTCAGGGAAGTTGGCAATCGCTATTTTTATTATACTCGGTGGTTATCAAAAAGATGCAGCTGCCTATTCCTGTTAAACTGAAAATATTACACAATAATTTTAATCTGTAAATTTGAGTGCTTTTATTTTAATCCAATACTTTTATCCCCAAAAAGTATCAACAAAAAAAAATATATATAAGTACTTTTATGAAACGCAATAAAGGTGATTCTCATATATGATATCTCATACTTTTGACTTTTGATACTTTTGGATAACCCTTTTAATTTGAAATGTGGGTTTGCGATCGAGAAACTTTTACTAAAATGCGTTTCTTTGAAACGGAAACCTTGAAATATAAAATACGGTACGGTCCACCTTTACGCTTCTGGACACGTAATTGTATTGTACTGTAACGTTATATGTACAGCGTTACAGCTTCAATCAAATATTGAAAAAGTTGTAACGATAATATCAGCATAATATAATATAAAAATACTACAGAATGTTGATCTTTGAAAAATTTACCGTATTCGCCAACCTTAGCTTCCAGATTGGAGACATTTTATGTTGACTAACTTTCTAGAACATTTTACCTCTTTGTTGATATTTTTTATAAAAATGAAGTGACAAACGACAATCGACCTAATCATAAAAGGCTATTGTAATGCATAAACACCTTCATCCAACTTCTAGCAAAATACTACCGATCCGCCCTGGCTTGACAACAGCGCCACCTATGGGGTCCAATTATAAATTTAAATCATTCGGGGACCCACTTAAAGACACACAAAAAAGTTCATCAAAATCGGTCGAGCCATTTTTGAGTTTTAGAGAGACTAACGAAGAGCAATTGATCTTTATATATAGATTAAAAGTCCTTACTTGATTTTTAATAGAATAAGGGTGAAAAACGAGCACACAGTCCATCTGATGGTAAGTGGATGCTGTGGACCATAGATATCTACATTTATCCTCGATTGAGTATCAAAATGCAGATGCGTTGTCACCCTTGAGGACTGAAATGGAATGCCTCGTTTCCAGTAAAAAGGGTCTCCGGTTCTCTACACTCACCATACGAAACACAGCAACATTAAGTTGCTATTTTACGCTGGCATTTACGTCTACTTACTATTGCAAGCATTTCAAAATTAAATAAGTTTAGTTTATAATATACGTCAACTATATCAAAGTGGCTGCGGAAATTCGCGCCTACGCATACAAAGCCTTCCGCGGTGATTGTACTACATAAAAACTATCAGAGAAAACCACGAATCATCTCGGCCGTGGGCGGCGAAAACACCGTGTCTGCAGTATGAAGGAATACCCATCTAGTAAGTTGTACAATCGAGGCAAAAATTTAAGCGAACAAAATTTATTAATTTGTTTAATGTCTAGCTACTTAGAAAAAAAATTGTTGATTATTATCATCACCATACCATTATGGCCTATCAAAAGTTCACTGCTGAACATAATTCTCCCAGATAAAGTTGTAACTTTGAGACGCTGAGTAAGGCGGGCTGGTGAGCACAGAGCCGACAACCTTGCACTGTAATGCAGCTGTCAATTAATAGTTTGTGAAATTTCGATTTTTGGACTGTTCCGGCAGTGCTGTTGATTCTGACTTTTCATGAAATAGATGCCATATTCCCCCCTGTACTCTAATTTGTTAATAATCAATATTAATTTAACTATTCAATAGCCCGTTAAAGTCTACTGGTAGACATCAGCCTCTCCCTTTGTAAGGATTTGCCTTAATCGTTATGAGATAGTTATAGTGCTACCTATCGGAAGACATAAGATCTTTCTGGCATTTTCCATATTCGCCTCTAACGACCCACGACACGAAATGGGGTGATGAATTCTCTTTTCATTGCTGTCATGCCTGCACACGGCTTCCATTTAATCAACTTCTTGTAAACAGAAATATGCATGAGTATAATTATAATATTTATTATATAACTTTTCTTTGTAACTGTACGAAGCGCATCACAAAAAATAACTTAACATATTCAATTTATCGAGGAGAGAACTGTGTCCGCCCAGAACGTCTTGTCATTCCAATACCAATCCACGTCCGTTGTTGTGACAAAAATATTGAATAATCCGAAATAGACTTAACTGTGCATGTATTTCTCTATGGGCATGCTTGTTTAATAACTTATCAACTCATATTGCTTTTATTGCACTGTAACGGCAGAAATTAATATAAGATAATGCGTGCAAGTATTGAGAAGGCATTGAAATTCGAGGTGTGACATATTTTAAGGACGACAAAATTTAAAGAATAGGAACGTCCAATGGTCAACCCTAAATATTTTTGTCTATATCTAAATATAAAATACTAATTAATGCTGCTGTGTCTCGTATGGTGAGTGTAGAGAACCAGACACACGTTTTACTGAAAACGATGCATGCAAGTCGCCAGGGGTGACAACGCATGTGCATTTTGATTCTTAATCATGGATAAATGTAGATGTCTATGCTCTATAGGCCACAGCATCCACTTATCATCAGGTGGACTGTAGCTCATTTGTCACTCTTATTCTATATAAAAAAACACATTATATCTTAGAACATTTTTTATAAATTATACATTCGTGTAATTCGCGAAATACACAAAACTCCTCCCTTAATGGTTTTAGACAGTTTTAATAATTATTTCGAATAAATAAATTACGTTCAATAATGTACTGTAACAAAGTTCTCAGCGTCAATATTACCATGCAGAACTTACAAATATGTAGAGGACGTAAATGCAATAAAAGATTGAACATTTAAAGGTATAAAATTACTTCGAAGGCTCGGTGCTCTGAGGCATTGGCAAACACATGGGCAGGCACACGTACAGACTACTACATGCGGCTGTATTAAGTACATAGTAAATCACATAAAGGTTTTATGTGACTTCACTCGAGTTTATTGCAGCAACGCACAGTGGACCGTCAGCAGAGACATCAATTAATAATATATTCAATTTTGGTAAGTGTTTGTATGTTTTTATATAAAGTCAGTCAGTCAGTCTACTTCAAATATCTATTTCGTTATCATGTTAAATATTTAAGTTTATTGAACTGTACTACTGAACTGGAATGGTGTAGGGATTGGTTTTACGAAATTAACCGTTACTCACATAAAGAATCCATGTTTTAAGGGTGCCGTTCAACGCGGAGGATTCCTACTTCCTTTGCTTTTAATATCAAAGAAAAACATGTAGCAATACTTGGTGGATTAAACGAATGTGAAATATTTATTTTGCGAAAAAAACTCGTTTAAATAATATGTCAAACAGATAGTATTTTTGTGAAACTACAAACAAATTAGCAAATATTTGAAAAAAAACTTTTAAACCGTGTAGAAGCCACTTTATGAATATAAAATAAAGGGAGAAAATAATATTTTTTTCTGCTGACAGTACTTGCAACATGCCCGCTGGCGTGCGGTTATACTTCGCTTAACGATTTTTCCACCACCATAGCCTCTGAGACCTTAACAGGTAACTGCAGAAACGTATCAAGCTTGACTTTTTTCTGGATGGTGAGCTTTCGAAACGACGAGGAAAATGCGATCAGTGTTAGAAATTAAAGTGAAATGGCTGCTCATTTAAATGTTTTTTAAGGTTTTGAATTATCACTATGACGAGAAATATATATTGTTCATAAGTTGTTTAGTATATTTATAATTAAATTTTGAAAATATCTATCCCACAAAAACATTTTTTTTTTGTATAAAGCGGCAAGTAGTCACTTATAATCAGGTAAGTGACTACCGCCACCCATGATCAACTGCAACACTAGGGGAATTACAGATGCATTGTCCTATTCTTGAAGGTCCCTAAGTCAATTAATATATTTAATGTGAAAAAGGGGTCGAGTTCGGTACTAATGTTGTTGAGTTGATGAGTTGAAATCCGAATGAACTCCAAGCTCCATAACAGTTGCTTGAATCATAGAACCTGTAGAAATATACAACGTTTTTAGAACTGCCTTTGCGTATAGGCAAATATCTCTCAAAAGTTCAATAGGAAAATATTTTTTTTTTGTATAGAATAAGGGTGAATATTGACCACACAGTCCACCTGATGATAAATTCCCATAGACATCTACATGTATCCTGGATTAGGAATAAAATGCAGTTGGCCTGTCACCTCTGAGGACTAAGATGGAATGACTCGTTACCAGAAAAAAGGGTGACGTTCTCTACAGTTGCTATAGGAAACACAGCAGCATTAAAGCTGCTATTTTACGCTCGTATTTTGTGAGAGTGTATTCCTTCCCCAGTCGAGGTGACCCATTCGTGCTACGACCCTAATATAACTGCATCATAGCGCTGTGTACGTTAGAATAAAATATATTGCAATTAACACTGACGTGTAGTATCAATGTTAAACATCTTATTTTAATTTATAAAAGAAGTTGCAAGGTGAGTCTAAACACAACTTGCTATCTTACACAGGGTAAGAAAATAATTATAAATATTCAAAACAATCCAATTAAAAAATAAATGAAATACTATAATGAACAATTATGCAATTAAATGATAATGATTGCATCAATTACAATTATAACAATAATGAAACGGTAATGAATTTTAAAAAATGTCATTCACTTTTCTAGTTGACTGTACACATCTGTACTGGAAATACTTAAAACCGTAATGAAATGCGACCAGCCACGAGAAATGTGCTATTTGAGACGTGTTTTGGACTGGCTTAAAGAAAATTATTTTAAATGTAAGCCTTTAAACCTTAGCGGATAAACTTAAACAAAATGTATATGGAATTGTACGAGTACGACTGTGTAAGTAGAAAGACTATTTGGAATTAAATTCAAAATAAACCAGAATTTTCAATACAGTGCATTTTACTATTGTCGCGAGGCTATTAAAATTAAAAACTATCCAAATTTCAATAGATAAGATGGCTGGGTACTACTATCTGCTTGGGAACCTACAATTAATAAAATTAAATCCAGGCATACCACTGCAAGACTTCAAGATACTGTAAGTCCTATTGCGTAGATCTGACAAGAATTTATATTCAAAAACTATGATATCTATGACATCGGGACGTCAAGCTCTCCAGTGTGACCATGCGTAATGCAAAAGTCCCTAAGCGTCGGGAATTTAAATAAGTAAAAGCAAGTTAGTAAATTAAACTTAACTTAATTATATTAAACGCAATAAAATCCGTAGAATCAGTTTTATTCCATGAGTATTATTCCTGTAAATATAAGAAATAATTATAAAAACCTCATCTTTAGCTTGCTATAGTCCAAAAGATTAGCCATAAACGTTACACTTGGCTGACGAATTAGTGATCGTAGTAATCACCATAAGGAATGGAGTGATGAATTCTCTTACACCGCCAAAACACATCACAATAACAGACTGCTAGAGTTTTGACGTCATTTTTAAACCAAGAGGCCCGGAATTCTAAAGCCCACGAAATATTTGTATAAGTTGATTTAGTACAATAATAATTTTATAAACTGTCTGTCTCGTTGAAATACTGGTGAAAAGCGTGACTACTGATTATGGGATCCCGGGTTCGAGTCCCTGGTCGCGACAAAGTGGTAGAGCCATGCTGCAGCTATATTAGTAGTATAGTTGTAGCACGACCGGGGAAAGACCACGCCCTTACAGAATACCAGCGTAAAATAGCAGCTTAACGCTGCTGTGTTTCGTATGGTGAGTGTATAGAACCGGAGACCCTTTTACTGGAAAAGAGGCATTCCATCTTAGTCCTCACGGGTGACAACATCTGTATTTTGATTCTCAAACGAGGATAGATGTAGATGTCTATGGGCCACAGCAACCCACTACCATCAGGTGGACTGTGTACTCGTTTGTTACCCTATACAATAAAAAAAGCAGTTTTGTATTTTTCTATAAAGAAATTCTCTGTAGCGACCCGGTGAAGGAAGCTGGCGGTGTTTGAGTTCGGGACGAAACAAAATCAAATCCGCGGAAACACGACAAGCCGTTGGTCTAGTGCCTGATCTCTCTCCGGTCGTGTTGGATTGCCTTCCTATTGGAATTTGAGAGTGAGGGAAGAGTGTAAAAGCTTGATCACAAACTCAAATTCACTATAATCCTGTCACACTCAGATGGTTAGTCTCCGTTAAGGACGTGATTAATATGCACTCCGGACGACATTATTATTAACTTTATAAGTAAAAGTAACATATTATTAAGCTTACAAACAGTTTGAAACAGAGCATTCATTAATCATTTAACATGTCAAATACCATACAAAACGTCTATGCCTTTTTATAAGTGTTCACATTAATATTTCATGCAATTATTTCAATTTACATTTAAACAAAACCGTACAATAGGTGAAAAAACTAAAATTCATTCCTATTTTGTTTATGTGATTATAGATTTTGTTTAAATAGACGTATACTACAAAATCGTCTGTAGCAATCATGTATACGAATGTCGTCCGCGTGGAAGACTGTACACTAAAGTTAATTCAGAAAATCGATCCGTCATCATCACCAAAGATATTAATATAGGCCTTATAATAAGCGTCAAGGGGGTCGACAGAACTTAAAAGTCATGCTCAGGTGCTCGGGAGTGTTCTTTTAATGAGATTACAAAAGTCTATATTTTGGGTGGACGTGTTTGGACAGAAAAAAGAAACAGGTATAATAAAACGATTATCTGTCAAAGTTATTTTAAGTTGTTAAAATGTTTATAAAAGATATTTAATGTATCTTTTTAAACGCGTTAAGAAAACGCGATTGTTGACGACTTCTGATTGTGTTTGGCATTCTTCATTTCTCAGGGTTGGTAACAGTACAGAAACAGCATTGATCGCGTTGCAAGCGTCCGTGCTCCATGTCCGACAAACAAACCATGTCCAACAACTTCTTGACGCACTCACGCACACATTTTTCTTCTTTCTTTCTTTCTTTACCATCCATTCACACTTATGCTCCTAAAACCATGTTTTTGGTTGAAAAATGATACGTGTACATAATGTGTACGTATTTTTACAATAAGTTGAGCATGCTTTTGGCTTGGTTTTTGGATCACTTGAAATGTTAACAGCGCTCTGTCATTCTGTTTTTGTTGGCCTAAGGCTAGGATTAAAAAAATCGAAATAGTTTTAAAATTCTATATTTATGTTGTATATTGTATATATACGTTTTTTTATAGGATAAGGGTGACAAACGAGCACACAGTCCACCTGATGGTAAGTGGTTGCTGTGGCCCATAGACATCTACATTTATCCCCGATTACGAATCAAAATGTAGATGCGCTGTCACCCGTGAGGACTAAGATGGAATGCCTCTTTTCCAGTAAAAAGGGTCTCCGGTTCTCTATACTCACCATACGAAACACAGCAGCGTTAAGCTGCTATTTTACGCTGGTATTCTGTGAGAGCGTGGTCCTTCCCCGGTTGCGCTAACCCATTCGTGCTACAACTGTACTACTAATATAGCTGCAGCATGGCTCTACCACGTAGAAAACTAACAACTAGCAACTAACGCTACAGGTAAAGACGCTATTAAATTTATTTTATTTATTTATTTATATAAAAAATTACCCCCACAATGTGCGCCTTGTTTTTCATACATAAATTATTCTACCCATCCAGACTCCAGAGCCACCAAGTCCAGAATCTGAACAATTATTTTTAGGTAGGGTTATTAAAAACGATAATGTTCCATTTTCATTTTCCTCTGTTGCCTCTTACAACTCAAGGGCAATTTTTCTTGGTTACACGGCAATTTTTCTTGGTTATATAATAATATATTCAATTTAAATAACTTTCAAGTTGGAAAATAAATACCATATACATATATGATATTTATATTTTCAAAAGCCAGAGAAACTTTGTTGTTTTCATAACAACTTCGTAAATATCATCTATACTATCAAGTATCACCCTTCCCTTCGCCAGGATGCAACATCGAGATGGTGTGCAGATAGTCGTCACACTGTAGTAATATTTACACCCGGGTGTCACACGGAATCGAAGCCAGTACAGCATTACAAATGGGCGAACGCAATAGTTAATAAGGTAGCGCGTTTATCTTATTGAACGTCCGCTCGTGATATCCGCGCCTAGGTGATGGATATGTGCGCGGGAGGCCCGCTGGATACCGTCGACAAATAACGAGGGATAGTGACAGGGATTACAATAATCTATCGATATATTATAGAAAAAGCAATCCGTGAACCGGGTTAGAAGTTAGAACCCCTATCAAATTGTCAATTATGATTTTTGTGGTGATTAACCACATGCTCGGAAACATCATGAGCAAACATGGCACGGAAAAGTTAAAAAAATAAGTTTATGAGTATATGAAGTTTACCAACACGCATTGGAAGAGTGCAGTGGACATTTCCTTGCCCTTCAACCCCCTCAAAAATGAGAGGAAACTTGTGCTCAGCTATGAAACACATTTAGACAGTAACTTAATTTACTGTAAAATAGAAAGTATGATATGTTATTTAAAAATAGCGACTTCAATATTTAACGACTGTAATGTATTTCATTGTGTAAAATATAATATTTTATTATATCGTATAAGAAAAATCAATAATTAAATAAATAAAAAGATCCATCCATAAACATTTATTAAATCGACTACAACAAATCACATGTTTACTAATGTATTATATTATATTGTTATTTTATAACATGCAAGCTTAATTTAACATACTATCACTAATTATATTATGCTATTACAATAATTTGATCGATACAGTAGCACAACATCACTAGCACAAGAAAGCACATACCGATACAATTAGGAGATATCGTTAGGAGCGCGAGCGCAACGCGCCAACTTCACATTTACAGCATTTGTCATAGCCGATGAGAAATAGTGCAGGGCTATGGAGTTGTCGAGTAAAATATTTTCACAGCATATTAAAAAAATTTGACAAATAATTTCAATTCTTAATATAAAATAACATGCATACACTATAAAAGAATTAAGTGATTTTTGTTCGTAGCTGCATACCGATAAGTCGTAATATCATGGAAAATATAATACTGGTTAATTATATGTTTACGCCTTATTGTATGTGTATAAAATCGAAAGAAAATACACATTAACGTCCTATAAATTCGTATTATTCTCTAACGCATAACTAAGTAATTGGGTTGGACGTTAAAATGTACATCCTTCTCATATCTATCCCATGTATGAAAATAACTAAATGATCTCTCGAAATGTAAATGAAGCAAAATTTTGTTATTTACAAGAGACAGAAAAACAATAATTTGATTTCTGATCAAAACATTAAAGAATTTATATCATAAATATATAATTTTTAAAACATACTGATACAAATGGTCATAGAGATATCAAAAAAGATATCGCAAAACAAACGCGACATAACGCACCACTTTGAATGCTATTGTTTCGACTTGATGTCAATGAACTGTGATTAAATGAATTTGTTCAAATCTTGTTACAATCAATCAATGTAATGTCACACCTTTTAAAATATATATTAACACTAAACAATCAAATGTCAAAAGATTTTTTTAAGAATATAATAAGCTTATTGCGACTTCACTTTTGTGGTATTATGAGTTGACTAAAAATCTTGATCTTGAATCTTTCGAGATATAAAGCTTAAAGACGAAGTTGGCGAAAGAGATTTTTTATGAAAACGTTAAAATACAGATAATAGTAAAAATAGACAGCAGAAAAAATATGCCTTCTGATGGACAAACATCAGCAGAAAACGATTATTTAGGATTTCGAATAAAAATAACTAAAATGATCTGTGTCATCTATTGCCTGTGTGACAGTGCATTCAGGTTCTATTAAAAATACAATCACTCAGTTACAATGACATTCCTAAATATCTGTCCATTTCTATTAATGGTTTTCCATGTAAATATATTTTTTTTGTTTGATAGCTAGTTAATTACATTTACTGCATACATATATCTCGATAAAAGTAAAAGGAGAGTACTTTTTATCCCCGAAAATTCCACGCTTCTTATGGGAAATTTTTAATGAACTATTTGTTCTGTCTTAGGTCTTGAAATAACAATTTGGCTGTCATTTTTTGATCTCTACACGCAAAACAGCTACTAGCTAAGTAATAAAAAAATACAAATAATGAGAGATTATTACTCTATCGAAATCCATAAAGAAATAGTCAACACCATCTCTATACCCTAGAAAGCTATTACGGAGAAGTGTTATCTATGCGTCTCGGTCCATCTCTCATTTTTGGACCGCACGGGAGGCGGCCAAGGCGATAAGAGCGGATTAACTCCAACTATTTATCATCTGTTGGACTTTTTTGTTCACTACCGTTCGTCCGCGACGGACGATCGACCGCCTTGGATTATGGAAGCTCGCGAGATAATCGACATGTAACAGGGAATTATTATAATTTTAGAACTCGGAAAATAATGGTACTTGATTTACTAGTGACACGTTATTGAGTTCGTGTTATGGATTGAACGGTATAACTTTTACTTCGGAAGATTTTTTTTAATTTTAATGTTAAATGTACGTTTTATTAAAAAAAATTAATATAGTACAAATGAGATCATGACAGTAACTGCAGAAAATACAAAAAAGTTAATAGCACACACGCATACAAAATATTTGATTTCTGTTTGTCTTTAACAATCGAAGACGATAAATTCACAATCATTAGTTGAAGAGTCATCATTTAAATTAACAAATTGCCACTAAGATAAACCACTGATAAAGTAAAACTATTCAACACTGGTCATATTTGACAAAAACACGACACTAAGATCAAGGAAAGTTTTCTCCTACAAACAAAACGAGATAGGAACGTCGTGAAAACAGCTGATCGGAACAATAACTAAAAACAAATGAACCTATTTAAATGAAAGACGCTAGATGTGAATGAACTGGCCACCTTGAGGAGCTCCTGATGTTCGCGCAAATATAAAAGAACAATACCCTATTGTTGTCGGGCTACGTCATAGGTCGGAATATAGGTCAGTGTGGGCCCAAATGTGGCGATCAGCTGATCGTGGGATCGGGTACGCTTTCAATGGTAACGCGAGTTCCCGTGCTAATTCACCGTTTTTGATGTTATCTGTGAATCTCGTTTCATTGTACTATGATGAGTTTATTTAACGGATTCTGATATTAGCCGTAAGTTTGTGTGGTTAGAGTTTATTATAGTATTTCTTTAGGCATTAGTGCTATTATATTATGTAATGTGTTTAAAAAAATAGAATTAAATTCATTTTATTTTTATACTAAATCAAATAGATTATATTATATAATTATTTTATCGACGTCCCAATCTATTCATTGCCGTCCCTAATAATTGCGTATCGCACAAATATCAATACTAAATTGCTCCAAAATTGTTCAAATACCTCTTAGGGCTGTGAAATTCGCATAATCGTGTTTCAGGTTGGTCAATTACGGGTTCTATGAGAGAGAGAGCGCTGCGGAATCTGGCCTCACGAGACAATGGGACATTGTTTGTTTTCGTGTCCGCAATTATGTCAGACGCCACGTGCCCGGCCGTTTTGTTTACCAATTGTTCTTATCTCGCATCTAGGAGTGCGTCCTTGAGCATTTCAATTGTCTCAGATGTACGGATGCGCGTTGACCGATTACAATGACGACTGACGATAATTTGATGATTGAGTTCGACAAATATATGAAATGCACACAACAATTTTTCAATTTTCATTAATGTTGGTAGCTAAAAAGGGCTCGTCATATAACGCGAGTTGGATACCCGCCGGCACCGATGAAATTGTTACTTGCAATTTTAAGTGCTCATTTACCACACATACTCGGCGGTGAATAAAAACATCGTAAAGAAACCTGCATCTCTGAGAAAAACAATATTTCGAAGACTTTTTTATAAGATAAACGAGCACACAGTACACCTGATGGTAAGTGGTTGCTGCAACCCATCAACATCTACATCTATTCTCAATAATTAATCAAAATGCAGATACGTTTTCACCCGTTAGGACTAAGATGGAATGCCTATTTTCCAGTAAAAAGGGTCTCCGGTTCTCTACACTCACCATACGAAACGCAGCAGTGTTAAGCTGCTATTTGACGCTGGTATTTTGTGATAGCGTGGTCCTTCCCTGGTCGAGCCGACCCATTCGTGCTACAACTATACTATTAATATAGCTGCGGCATAGCTCCACCACGTATAAAGAGAAGACATACTATGTGAGACCCGCCAACTCGTAACCGCCAACTGTAACTTTAAATGCAAGAACTGAATACAGTATTTAAGGTTTTACATGTTTAATTTGGTAACGTAAGTTTAATTTTAATTCCACTATAAAACTCCCATATCATTCGACTCTTTTATTTTGTCGTAAACAATGGCTTTGGAATTTTATCCGACAAAAAGGAGGTGGTACTCAATGAGGACTAATAATCTTTCACCCACCAGATGTCGCTAGTTGTGACTGAGGTAAAGTTTTCTGTTACATAATGTCAGTTAATTGAGAAATTAGTTTTAAATAATAGTTGATCAGTTTCTCGAATGTTATATTAAAACGCAACCCAATGCGTAAGTGATTTGATCTTTAATTTTTTGTACTTTATAACTCTTCTTTTTTTACTTTTATTCATATTTATAGTTTGGTATATTTATTTTTAATGTAATTAATATAAAATATAGCTAATAATACAGAAAGACACATTAACCTTTACATTTTTCTAAAAAAAATATCTTGCCCGCAATGAAATCTGTCAAATGATTTACCTCATTGTAAAGTGGCGCCGCTCTGGTAGCAGAAAAAGTCATGAATACCCTCATTTGAATGTGTTTTTTCTTTATATATATGCGTGTTACCTCATAACTTTTTTCTAGGTAAACCGATTTCGATGATTCTTTTTTTATTTGAAAGCTGGTGCTTCTCTTGTGGTCCCATATAAATTTGATCAAGGTAGTAGTTTTTGAGTTATCCCTAAATAATTTATATTGAAGTCGGTTGTACAAAATTTTTAAATATTACCTCTTGTTTTAAATCCTCCCCCGATGAACACTATGGAGAGGGCTATGCTCGGTGTTTCTCTGCGTGATAAACTTAGAAATGAGGATATACGCAGTAGAACCACATTTACTGACATAGCCCAATGGACTAGTAAGCCGAAGTGGCAATGGGCCGGCCCTATAGCTCGAAGAAATGTTAGTATAAAAATAACTAAATCGACTTGTTGTGAAAATTATTATATTTAAGATCGAATTATTTAAAAACTTGAATTTTAAACTAAACAAATGAAGGATTGGAATTCTCGAAATACAAACGCCGTTAGTCGCGTCGCAGTCAACTCTCGAAGTTAACACCTTGACCTGACGCGGGAAGGATTGATAGGTAATGAGTGCATGACTGATGGGCCGAAGGAGTAATACCGCGGACCAGTACAAGTCAAGAGGAGAAGCGTTAAACAGCAAAGAAAGAAGTTTAAAAAAAATAAACTTAAAAACATCGAGACTACAGAACATGCGGGTAATGTATTCTAGACTGCCTGATTCTGTAGTATAATAATGTCATCCAGACCTAATTTCGGTCATAGCGCCAAATCTCAGCGGAGACTGCCATCTGCGCAGTTTTACATCACAGTCATAGTGCACATATGCATAAGCACAGGGGCGCACTATATTCCTTCACTCTCATATTCCGATGGGACGCCAATCCGACACAACCGAAGAAAGAAGACGCGGGATCAACGACTTTACGTACTTTCCGCGACACGGAAGCGAAACACCACCAACTTCCTGATACATGATGTTTCTCTTCTCACATCGTAAATCAGCATTAAAATTGCTGATATTAATTTCATGGGTGACGTGGGGGATCCAACCCGGGTATTCGAGTAACAAGCTTCCACACGGCTCTGCAGTTTTTTTTTATAGAATAAGGATGACAAACATACAGTCCACCTGCTGGTAAGTGGATGCTATGTTGAGGAGTTTATATAGCTTTCGCTTGTAATATATATGTAAAAAAAAATCGTCGTGGTTAAACCGACCTGAGAATATAATCATCAGGCTTTTACGCGGAAGCTTAAAACTTTTATCAAACGGTCGCCAAGCTTGCGGGAATGTGTAGATGTAGGTGGGGCACGACGCGGTTACGGTACAGCTCATGTTTTACTTTATTTTATCCCTTTGTTTTGACACGTTCAATGATGGAATATAGGATTGGTTGCAGCTTACTCCAACGTTTTATTCGTTCCTGGTACTACCTGCTTTATAAACAAAAAGGCCTATTATAAACGAACAATGAATTTATTGAACATGCATGTTCTTGTAGCTGTTATTAGTTTTTTTTTTTAATTTCAGTTTCCAAAATAAATGGCTAAAACTTATATGTGTTAGGCACATATTTAATGAATAATTACACAAGCACTATAGTAATTGTCTTTAGAAAGTTGTAGTCATGTAGGAAAATCTTTGCTTGTCGCGCTCGGCTTATTGATGACAGTTAAATAAAAAAGAGGTTTGGTTTTTTTTTTGGAGGAGGATTTAACGCGAAAAAGGTTCGTACGTTATTAATTATTTTGTCACTGAAATTGTATTCAATATGCAAGTTTATATCAAAAATATTATTTTAGTCTCTTGTAAGGTATGTATTAAGTTAATTAATTATTAATTGTTATTAATCAAACATACCAATCGACATGTAATATCATTATAATTCATTATTCATCATAGCTACGCGTTTCCGTCTTGACCATGATTTCAAATATTAAAAAATAAAAATTATAAATTTTCAATAACATTTTTCAAAAAAAGAAGCATTTCAAACAGTATGTAATGATAAGTTATAATACAATAGTCTTTAATTATTTGTTTTTGAATAGATTAATGTGAATTACATGTTATTATAATCATTAAAAAAATCATGGTGCGAAAAGAAGTAAAATCCTTTGGACAAGTTGAAACAACTATATTATTATCTGTGACGAACATCCAATGACGTCATAAAGATAAAAGTATCTGCTTGTCATAATACTTTAAATTTATTGCAACCGCGTAAGTAATGCGGAGTAAATCAACGGATTTGCGTTTACGAGCTTATGTTGATGGAACTTAGTATAAATTATTGCTGTTTACGTGAAATTTTAATGAAGGCCTTTTAACTTATTTAGTTAAAGTTTACACCTGTCAAAAGGCTAAGTATTTTTTTAAATAACATTATTAGAAAACCTGTGTCTTAATTTAATTGAACTAATGTCAGCTTAAAATTGATAAAAGAATACAATTTTCATACATGTTTTATTTTAGTGAGTTAGTCGACCGCATCGTTTAGTGTTCGAAGTTTACGACTGCAGCGCCCTACACTTCACCCGAGAACCCTTCTTCCCCATCCTAATACAAAAAAAAATCATATCTGGATGTTATTGTAGGTAACTGTCTCTATAATTGCAACAAACTTCGCCATTGAAAATAATTTCAATCAGTTCATTCAACTATGGGCAGGAACTCATTATGCACTCCTTTTAAATAACCATTGAAATATTTTATAAATGTATGCAGATTTGCGAAGGTCGCATAGTTGAATAATTACAGAAGCATGCATTCATGAATTCATGGGGAAAACGTGTGCGAAATGTAGATTATAGTTGTACGCCAGGTACCAAAGCTTCGAGTTCGAACGAAGATTTTTGTACAAAGACTGTATGTATTTTACTGACAGCATTTTTTTAATATTTAATTATTATGTAGAAAGATATACTTCGTAAGGCGAATGTTATTGTTAAGACTTGAATATAACCAAGAATTTTTACCTCTAATCTATAGTAAATCGTTTAAAAATCCACCAAAAACCGTTCGGGGAACCGATCGAATTATCTTCTGAACGATTTTATGCCATGCGCGTCGGTTTACGATTGCAACAGTGTTGCCAGTGACGGGACTCGGTTGATTTATTGGGAGTTTCATGAGGCAACGGTGCGAACTCGGCGATTTTGAAATGGCAACTCATTTTAAATTTGCTTGCATTTCACTCGATACTTTGTTATGACGAATAAAGTTTTTTTTATTGTCCTTGTAGGTCGAACTTACAAATGACGGCCCGCGTGAAGTAGTTCAACAAAATGCGCAGTAAGTCAGATAAAACTTATTGCCCATACAGTCAACTGATATACTTTGTATTATTACGTCGTCTCTTCACAAATTTGCAAATCTACTGTAATAGAATTTTTTAAAGACGCTTTTTGAATACGATGTCAGAAATTACGGAAATTAGTCAATAATTTGTAAATCATCTTTATTTCAATAACATATAATGCAACTTTTAAAAAGTTAAACTAGACTTAGACTAACTTCTCCTTACGCAATAGTGCGAAGAACGCTGGCCACGTTTCCTTTCTGAATGGCTAGGTATACTTAGCTTTTCAGCGAGATAAAACAACTTTCTACTTCACTATAACGAACTATGTAATTATAAATTATTATTATTATTATTTTCGGAAAGTGTATTTCACTTCTCAGTTCTTAGACTGGAATTCAACTACATTTACGGGCCGAAACGAAAGCAAATGCAGCGTGAGGTGTGTATATTGATGTATTTTCATGAGGTCCTATTTCGTTTTCTTCTATCTGCATGAATTTCCTGACAATTCTGCATGTATTTAATATAGCAGCTTTTTGCAGTGTGATATTTTATTATTATTATCATGTAATTTTTATATATAAAGAGATATAAAAATTACATAATATAAAGAGACAATATAAAGATATATATATATATATATATATATATATATATATATATATATATATATATCGTCTGGAAATTCTTATAGACCTTAGTACAATAAGATACCGCACGCAAATGTCTGAGTGTAATCACTTAGTGAAAATTATAATCGTTATAAACATTCCTTCATAACGGATATTCGAAAAGCAGCTATGCCGTATTAGCGAGGTTAAAGTAATTTCTACACCGAGAAATCGGGTCCGTACCTAATCCGAGCTCAGTGGAAAGGTGAGCGTTCACTGGATTGCTATAGGCAAGTGCTAAACATACGGCTTGCAATTTGTGCAAACAAACAAGAAGAGTGAGTGATGATGAAAAATCAACCACTTTATACCCAAGTCTATGTTATTCTAAACACATAAAACGAAGCTTCGTTTCTAAGTCATATTTTTTTAATTACAATCATTTATTTAATCATAAACTTTTATACAATATTTAATTGTTTTAAAATAATTTGATTAAACTTAGCGTATACACAATAATTTCATCCATCATTTTAACAGATAAAATTAAAAGTTTTTTTTTTTATTAGTCTAGATAAATGGCCAATAATCAAATAGACAGTTAAAACAAATGTTTATTGATTTGTGAACCTTTGTCAAATTATTTAAATTTATTACAATTCAAAATAAATATTATTTATATAAGGTTTTGAGTTTTGAGTTGAAGTCGGTTTTACTTCTTTTTAATAGTTTTTTTTGTGTATTTTTACTGAATTAATTTGCTCGAACAACTCTGGGACCGTATGTCCACGCAATAAACAGCGAGAAACATGACGCCTGCCGCCGTTTTTGAGCAAAATATTGCACGTTAATTTAACACAGCCGTGCCGGTCATTTGTGGCATACGAGCCCGCCACGCGGCCTCACAACGCCTCTTTTTACCTCTTTTTTGCCTCTTTCAAGAGGCACGTTTTCGCGCCGATACGACTCGTTTTGGCAATGTTACCTTTTCATTTCTTTTCAAAGTAACAGAGCCGAGTGTGTTTCCGTTGAATTTCGAAAAGTTTATTTGAATAAAAACCTTGAAATTACCGCCAGATGTATGTTAACGTGTTAAAACGGGATATATGTTCAATTTGAAAAGGTCAGGATTATAATAATTCAAATAATAAAACCGTCGCTCAGGCCAAATAGGCTATTTGGTTGCAAAACCTTCCTTTACAACACATGAGCCTTCACAAAACATCTTAAATCGGAAGGTGCTTGGGTGTAATATAGTATTATTTTAAGTATAAAATGTACCAGCGCTGATGTTAAGTGGCAACTGAAATGAACGGACACCTGCTACCAACTTCAACCCAACTGCCTACCGATGCGTTGTCAACTTCGACGACCAAGATGTGTCTAACAACTGGTTGTGAGACATTGTATACAGGTTAGTGCACTGCTCGCCACCACCGGTCTAGGAGATTAGGTACTGCATTTTTGAATTAATATTCCGATTAATCAGTCACCAGAGCCTACAAGTGAATAAGGTTGACATTTGAAGAAAATATTCACAAATATTTTCCCACTTTAAAGATCGTCGATCGTCAAATATTGTACAGGTTTAGTAGGTTAGATAGACCATTTAGTGAGGGTGTAAGAGATAGGAGTATAACTATCTCTTTACGCCATGCGTTAAAGGCCTAAGCCGGCATCAAAGTGCAATGTTTGAGTTATCTGGTACAGCAGTATCTTTTTTTATAGAATAGGGTGACAAACGAGCACACAGTCCACCTGATGGTAAGTGATTGCTGGGACCCATAGACATCTACATTTAACCTCAATAAAGAATCAAAATGCAGATGCGCCGTCACCCGTGAGGACTAAGATAGAATGCCACATTTCCAGTGTCTCCGGTTCTCTACACTCACAATACGAAATCCAGCAGTGTCAAACTGCCATTTTACGCTGGTATTCTGTGAGAGCGTGGTCCTTCCCCGGTCGTTCCGACCCATTCGTGCTACAACCATACTTCTAATATAGCTGCAGCATGACTCTACCACGTATAAAATATCTATCTATCTATCGTCAGTGTGCCTGACAAGAGCCATGACTAACGCAAATCCTCCATACATTGGGAGAGGACTCTTTCCAGCAGTAAACTTTGTTCGAAGTGGAAGCGGTAACCAATGCAATCTCATTACAATTAATATTTCTTTAGTTTACATAACTTCGATTGAACCCATATCATTTCCTGTTACAAAAACGTCTTACAATACCCGAGATTATAATATATATTATCATATTATTCAAACTGTAGCCCGTACGCCGACAGTTCCATAACCTGCCTTCTCACGGTCATATTTAAATATGAAGTGCGAATGTTTACACAGCAAATGTATAACATGAACGGGCGCAACCCGAGTAATGTTTAGACTGATCTTGGATGAATGAGCGCAACCGGAGACCTGCCGATTAATGATATATTTATTCGCGAGCGCCGAAATCGATTATGAATGGGTGGCGACGTCGACTATATGCATTTTTCTTTCGTATGACTAAGTTACCTTAGTAAATATATGAAAAAAAAGAAAATAAAAATTATTATTAATTCATTCATTGTCAATTACCTATTGTTTTGTCATATTTTATACAATTATTAGTGATTTTTCCATATATTATTTGCTTCTTACTAAGCAATGTAAATGTATCAATGTCTGCTATTACAATATGGAAGGTCTGGAACCCTGTAAGACAGGTTTGCCTACTACAGGGTTCACGGAGCTTAATTATTAAATATTGTAATGTAATACTCCTTATAAATCTATACAAATAAGTCGGTCGGGCGAAGTCGCGAGGAACAGCTAGTAAATAAATAAAATAAAATTGCAACCTACAATCCAATGTTGCATATAGGCCTCCCCAATAGATTGCTTTATAGGATATTTGCTATAGATGCCACGCTTGGCAGGCAAGTTGGCAATCGCAGTGTTTTATTATTATTATATTGTTGTTATCGTGAAGATGCTGCTGCCCATCTCATGTTTCAGTTTTTGAATGTAGAATCTTATGACATCAACGGGTTGAAATGGAGTAGTCCATTCTCTACTTATACTAAAGATATAATTATGAACCAGTAGTGTTTATTAGTGTTATTTTTTTTAAGATTGTACCTTCTACCAAGGAGTCTATGTTGCTAATCTCCTACCTATTTCTGCCTCCAGCAGCAGTGCACACACTGCTTGGTACCGGTTTGAAAAGAATGGAGACTCAATACTAATACAGGCTGTGAGGAATTCCATGTTAGCACGCGGAGGTGATGCCTGGTCCCTGTTTTATAAACGTAGCAATTGTTATTGACCATTTTTCTTTTCTTTTTCTTTTTAAATGTAACCTCCACACTAGGATTTTCTCCTGTATCGTGGGGTAATTTACAAACATGTATTGCACAAGGACAGACATCCAGACTAGGAGCAATTATTTGTAGGCCATACAAATACTCGTTCCGTGCGGGATTCGAACCCGCGGTCCTTAGCGCTGCAACTCAATTGCTACGCCACTACGAGCCGTCAAATTGACCATTACAACTTGGCGAACAACATTAACATAACCTACTAATAGTGTTATCTAACCATAAAATGACAGATTACATAGATCACAAGAAATTTCTGAACTTTCTTTGTTTTGTTGTTTGGATTGAGATATTTCTAATACATTTTAAGGTTAAGTAAACACTAAATTAATATATCAAATTACGTAATACCAGTCCCATATCCACCGTTTTTTTTTGTAGAACAAGGCTGACAAACGAGCACACAGCTCACCGGATGGTTAGTGGGTGATGTGACATCTATCCTCGATTAAAAATCAAAATACAGAAGCGTTTTCATCCCTGAGGACTAGGATAAGCCTCGTGTCCAGTAAAAAGGGTCTCCCGTTCTCTACACTCACCATACGAAACACAGCAGAATTAAGCTGGTATTTTGCGCTGGTATGGAAATTTATTGAGAGAAAACCCAATTACTAATTTTAGCCCGACCCTTTCGAAATCGGGATGGTGGAAATTAAAAAAAATGTAGACAACTCTTTATTCGAATAGGTACTAGCTTTTACCCGCGACTTCATCCGCGTATAACGCTTGCAGATCAATTATAGTGGTCTTTTCTCAAGTGCTTGGTAGAGTCATGCTGCAGCTATATTATGGTTGTAGCACGAATGGGTCGGCTCGACCGGGGAAGGACCACGCTCTCACAGAATACCAGCGTAAAATAGCAGCTTAGTGCTGCTGTTTCGTATGGAGAGTGTAGGAAACTGTAGTCACTGCATCAGCGCTTAGATTATTTATTAAAGATAGATGTAGATGTCTATGAGCTAAAGCATCCACCTGATATGGGCTGTGTGCTCATTTGTCATCCTTGTTATAAAAATATAAATAATATAGCTATCATCTCGAAAACTAAGTCCGATAAGATGGATTTGTTTAAAATAGAAATTGAAGATCTAATGATTTTGCGAAAATCAGGTCTTAACGCCTTATAAAATGGAGTTAAAGTAAAAAAAAATGTTATTAAATCGATTTTACATCAAAACTTTTAAAAAGAATTGTGTAAAATTGCAAACCAAGAAAGTTTTGTTCGAACTATTTTAATATAATTATATATTAATAAATAAATAAATAAATATATTTAATATATTAATAAATGCTATAGTTTATGACATAATCATTAAACATTAATTTAATTAGTTTCCAATTTTAAGAAAAAGTCATGCACGATTTCGGATAAAATATAGCCTTTATCACTCCTGGCATTGCCTCAATCTGTTCGTGAAGTTTCATCACAATTAGTTCAGCCATTCCAAAGACCCGGACAGACAGACAGACAAACATTTTAAAAATGTTTCTTTATGTCTTATATATTCATATCATACAAATGACCCCTATGAGATGATTAAATGGAAGCCAGTTAGTTCGACATAATAAACAGACATCTCAATTTTATTTATATGTATATAGGTATAAATTAAATGTAAATTTATACTATACACGTCATTACTGGTTTAATAAACAGAGTCATTAGGTACCTACGTATAGGTACGAAAACTTTGAATAGCCCTGTTGCTAAAAAGCCATAAATCTGATATTTCGTCGGCGTACGTAACGGCTGTAGGTAAATTATGTTGTGTAAGTAATTGCTGCAAATTATACACCGCATTATGATAAACGCATCAAGCCTTATGAATCAATTTCGTACGGCTCGATAATTTGCTACAAACGCACTCGCGCGCACTCTGCCACTACTATCGAAACTCATTCTAAACTGAAAATAATATAATTATAATTATGTAATTAAAGTAATAATGTTATTTAATATTATATGGGAATAAAATTGGAGAAAAAAAAGAAAAGATGTATAGTTTAACTTTTTAAGAGAAAACTTTTTCAAAAAATTTTTAACGTTAACCTAAATAACAAACAAAATACAAACGATAAGTTATCATTCGAAGTCAGTTATTCTCAAATTTAATATTTTTAATAGCACTGATCATTTGTTTTACTGAAGAAAATGAAGCCACAGAATATATAATAGTACTACTTAATAAAACGTAAATAAAAGATGTACTCGTATAACGGCTTTTTTTTTATAGGAGAGGGGGCAAACGAGCATGCGGCTCACCTAATGGTAAGTGACTACCGCCGCCCATGAACAACTGCAACACCAGGGAAATTGCGCTATTTTCTTGAATGCTCTTAAGTCGTATCCACCTCAGTATAATCCTATCCTCTTACGAGCTGTTCTTGATGCCGTAAGGTCAATTGCTGATCATGTCGTCAAGTTCGATTTAGAAGTCATTGTTACTGTTTTATAATTTTATAAAATATCAGCCTCACGTATTCTATTCTCCTTCCTCGTTTCTTTATAGCGTTAGCAAATTAATTAAAAAATCGAATACGCCGGACCTGGAATATTGTGGACATTCGAGAAATATGTGACTCGGAAATGTAGTAACGCTGTTTTAACATCTAAAAAGTTGGTGGCACTAATTATATGATCGATATGCTTACAATTTATTTTATATGGAATATCATTAAAATGTATTTATCTCGATTCGTACCTGTGACCTTGGGATAAGAGCTAAAGTGAAACTATAAAACGGCTGCTGACAAATTATTAGAAAATACATGCTTAAATAAATATATATTTGGCACAGACACAATCCCATCATAACCCGACTCGAAAATAATAGGAGTAAAAATGTATATTCTTGCACAATCAGGGCTAATAATCTTTCGCCCACCAGATGTCGTTAGTTAGAACTGAGGTGAAGTTTTTGGTAGCACAACGTCATTTAATAGAGAAGTTAGTTTTAAATAAAAATTTATCAGTTTCTAGATTATTTTATTAGCCTACCCAAAACAATGCCTCAGTTGTTTGCTGTTTATACATTTGTACATTTTCAACTCTTTTTAATTTTTAAACTTTTAGTAATATCTGCAGTTAGGTTTATTCATCTCTCGTCTAATTAATATAAAAAATAACAAATATTACAAAAAGAAATATCAACCCGTATATTTTCCTAACAAAAACTTTCCCGCTATTAAATCTGTCAAATATTTCACCTCATTCCAAAGTGGCGCCGCCCTGGTGGCAGAAAAAGTCGTGAATGCCATCATTATGTCGACATTGCATTTGCACTAAAGACTCGTATTTATTATGGGATAAGGGTGACAAACGAGCACACATCTATCACTAGTGCGGACTCAGATGGAATGCCTCGTTTCCAGTAAAAAGGGTCGCTGGTTCCATATAATAACGATACGAAACACAGCAGTATTAAACTGCTATTTCACGGTGGTATTCTGTGAAAGTGTGATCCTTCCCCGGTCGAGCCGTTCCATTCGTGCTACAACTATACTAGTAACATAGCTGCAGTATGACTCTACCACGCAAATATACGTAAATAGTTCCAATAGATAGTTCTTTTATTTTTTTATTAATTTATGACGTACATTAACATTAGCAAATATGTAAATAAACAAGTCTTATAAGTAATTTACTACACATTGTGTGGCAGCTTTAGCAAATATAGCTCCAACGAAGCAGTTTATGAAGGAGGCCCATATTCAGCAGTAAATTTAAATATGCTGTAATGATGATGATGATAATATTTTATTAGTTCCCCTTCTGCACCTTATAATTCGTCTAAATTGATATTTACAACAGCTCCTAACCAGCAGTGCAATTTAGTTTTATTTATTTAAACTTTTATGGACAAAAGAAAAATCGTACATATGGCGGACTTAATGCCTTAAGGCATTGTTTCCCAGTCAACCATTAGGTTAAGCAGAGATAAACATATGGGAGATAGTGCAGCAAAAGTAAACTAATAATGAGAAAAAAACGTTAACGAAGATCGAATAAACCAGAATTTTTGCTGTGACCCTGTTGAAAAGGTAACAAAGCCAGTAATAATTACCTTTCTCCTCATGCAGATGTTTGAGTGTCCCTGGGGTTGTTTACGCACTATATCAGGTGCAAACATGTTTGTTATTTTAATGTTAAAAAAATCGAATTACCATTAATTTTATACTTTATAATCATTCAATATACATTAACGAATGCATCGGGCCAGACATATTGGATTGCTAATAAAAGCTTCCCTGTATAATTGCAGTGCATTTGTATGCGATACACACTGCCAACTGCACGGCGGTGAACTCCTAAAGCGGACCAAAGGTCTTAAGTATCGAATAATAGAATCGAGATTACCTCTTAATTAGAATGGTTATCGATTTTAAATTGATCGAGATGGCCGCTTTTAATTGGATCATAAGTACCGACTTATACGTCTCTTACATGATGTTGTCGTTTCAAAAAAAAAAACGGTACAGGAGACGCTGAAACTTTGTTGTTGAATTGTGATTTCCTTTTAGCTAACTTTGACCAAAACTGGTTATATATTTAATAAAATCACAACTTCAAAATGTAAAATCTACGGAAAATATTAAATAAATTTGTTTTATTTATTCACAAAATCAATATATGGCAATAAAAAATTCGGCCACCGCAGCTGTTATTGATAAAGCGAATTCTGGACATTCAATTTTTGGACCACTTTTTAACCGACTTCAAAAAGGAGGAGGTACTCGATTCGACTGTAATTTTTTTGTGTGTTACCTCATCCTAACTTATTTCTAGGTGAACCGATTTCGATGATTCTTTTTTTTATTTGAAACCTGGTGCTTCTCATGTGGGTCCATATAATTTTATGAAGGTCTGACCAGTAGTTTTTGAGTTATACTTAATAATTTACATACACAATTTTTAATTTTACCACTTGTTTACATACTGCTGGCCGTCACGAATAACACGAACAATGTTGGCTTCCAATTCGTCAGTTGTTACTGGTTTATCAACATAAATCAGTGACTTCTCGTAGCCCCACAGAAAATAAACAAATCGAACGATCTTGAAGGCCAATTGGTTGGTCCATTTATTGTTACCAACTTATCGCCAAATTTTAATTTCATGTATATTAATACTAAACTGTACATTCGCCTATACATGGTAGAGCCATGCTGCAGCTATATTATAGTTACAGCACAGATGGCTCGATCGGGGTCGGGCTTTAACAGAATACTAGCGTAAAATAGTAGCTCAATGCTACTGTGTTTTGTGTGTAGAGAACCGGAGACCCTATTTGCTGGAAATGAGGCATTTAATCTTAGTCCTCAGGAGTGACAACGCATCTGCGTTTTGTTCCCAATCCTTAGCCGTAGTAACATCCACTTACCATCAGATGGACTGTGTATCTTGTCACCGTTGTTATTTAAAAAAAATACTTAGGAGTAAGTGTTAAACTAAAACTATTTTTTCTGGAATTGCATCAGACAGATTACACTAGTTTGCCTTTTTCTTTGTTTCATCAACATTACAGCCCTTCACAAGTCAACTGCTGAACATAGGCCTCCCCCAAGGAATGCCACAAGGCACGTTCCTGAACCCCCTGCATCCATCGACTTTCTGCATGGCTTACCAGGTCATTACTCCATCTAGTAGGGGGACGCCCTACATTTCGCCTGCCATTTGCCACGAGATTGCCAATCGAAAACCTTTCTTCCCCATCGGTTCTCGGTTCTTTGAGCTATATGGCCGGCGCAATACCACTTCAGCTTACTTATTCGTTGGGTTATGTCGGCTGGGCTATTCTTTACATACGTCTTAATAATAAGACTACCTTTATGTACATTGTAGTGCCCGAAACCAAGGACTCATATTATCATATCGTAGGTACGTCAAAATGTCAAATATTTAACAAACAGGAAATGTTATAAAACTATTACTTTAACTCGAATAAAAGAAACTGCGCGTATATATTGCAGACACGTTTTCAACTATAATAGCTTTTGTTCCTAGCCCTATATGTCACACTAACATGTGCAGTGTACGTCAGACTGACATGTGACGCGGTTGTGACGCATGTCGGATGCATGTCGGTGTCGCGTCGCGCATGGCGGTCCCTTGTGCGCGCATATACGGTGATACTGCCGTGCACACGTCAAGCCTTTATGCATAACACCGTAGAGCTTAAAGTAGAGTAATAATAATTGTTTTAGATGTAATAATAAAATAATAAGAATTCAAGGGTAAGATTTATTTATTATAAGATATAAGTCTTAAATTTATTGTAAGCGGAAAAACTATATACGATGCAAAATACTGGCACCACTTCTTTTTAGCTGACTCTATAAAAAGGAGGATTTTCTATAGAGAATTCTTCCATACACTTTGCCTTAGCACCGACTTTAGAATGTGAAATTATTTTATCAATTTTATTCGCTAATAGTCCACTTTTACGTTTTTATAAAGAGTTATTTTCATAATTATTCTAGGTTGATTCTCAGCCCCATTTTTGCCTAGTATTGCTGAAATCTTTTTCTGACGCAATTTAGAATAAGTGTATCCACAAAATTGGTTTGTCCATGGACTGTAGTAATTTACCATCACGTATCCACGTGTCAAACAAACACTAGAGTAACAAACGAGCCAACTAGCCAGTTAGCTCGTTTTCACTCTTGTGTTATAATGAAAAAAAAAATTAACCATAATGTATTTTAAGATATACAATCATGAATCAAAAAATTTTAAGATTGTATATTTTTTATTTTAAGATAGTATGTCTGAAAATAAAAAAAAATTAAATCTAGCAATGCTTAACATTACTTATATTTCGTATTTGTATTGAGGTATAGGTATCGATCAACATAGATATAGATCGACCTTGTTTAGAATAATATATATGTATATGCATACGAATACCATAAAGATAATAAATTAGCTATAAAAGTGACTAAACCGTTGCAACATTTGCACGTCAGTTTGGCCAACTATCGTGTTGTGAACTGGGGCGTTAGGAGAATTCATTGCCCCGTTTCCTTGTACCAGAGTGACTAGGAAATACCAAAAAGACGTCATGGTTTTCGATAGGTGGCAGTGTAATCATTCAGACTCCGTTAGGTGAAATATCCAGCACATCAAACGCGTAAGAACTCTAGTATTGCGGTCGCCAAAATCAACTTGTCCAGCGTAGTGCGAACCTTCACTATAAGGAAAGATGCAGCAGCAATGTACTTTTATGGACTGATTACGAAGGACAAGAAGCTATTCATCAAAAAATTGTCTCGATAGGTGCCTCTGAGAGGTTAGTACAGTAAATGCAAATGAAATGAATCAAAGAAAAATATGAAGGGTCTTTGTCAGCACTAGACTTGTGAAGGGCTGGAAAGAAGACGATGTTGAAAGAAAAATCATTTATTACTTTATTGATAACAACCAATAAAAATTCCATAGCTGAACATAGGAATACAGCTCATAGATTTGCCTTATGAAATATCCTTCATATTTATCACAGTTTGACACGCATGGCAATGGCAAGCAGTTTGAGAGCCGCAGTTTTTATTATATTGAGTTGTTTTTAGAAATGTGCTGCTGTTTTCCTCTTATTTCATTTCCCTCCATAGCCTCTTACAATACCCATGGAATTATATGGGGGTAGTGGATTCTCTAACACCGCCTCTATACGGCAATCGTATATGTTAATCGAATTTCGGACTGAATTCGGTAAATGAACCGTTACATTAAAAAAAATATTCTCAAGAAATGAGACTCGTTAGTTTTTTTTTTATAGGAGAGTGGGCATACAAGCATACGGCTCACCTGATGGTAAGTGATTACCGCCGCCCATGAACAACTGCAACACCAGAAGAATTGCAGATACGCTGCCGGCCTTTTAAAAAGGAGTACGCTCTTTTCTGAAGGTCCCTAAGTCGTATCGGCCCGGAAAAATCCTGCTGGTGGAATTCGATTCCACAAGGAAGTTGTGCGAGGAAGAAAACTTCTTTGAAATCGCACAGTGGTGGACCGCCAGTCATCTAGTGTAGAATAGTTAGTAATAATTGATTATCAAATCGTTTTGACCTTGCATCAACCACTGCGTCGGTTTCGACCCCAGCACGCGATCACCAAGATATTAATGAAATGGAAAATTTTCTCTATAGTTGTTAAATAAAATGACGTTTATTTAGAAATAAGTAATTTTCACGTTAGTCACACTTGTACAATAAAGATCACTTCAAACTAGCATTGGTTTAAAACTCTGATTACGTTTTTTTGTAGGAGAGGGGGCAAACGAGCATGCGGCTTACCTTATGTTAAGTAATTACGGCTGCCCATGAACAACTACAACACCAGGGGAGTTGCAGAAGCGTTCCCGGCCTTTTAAAAAGGAGTAGGCTCTTTTCTTGAAGGTCCGTAAGTCGTATCGCTCCGGAAAAATGTGAGGATAGCCGATTCCACAAAGAAGTCGTGACGTATAGTCGTCGAGTAAATCGGTCTTGTATTTTGAATCGATGTTGATTTTGGCGTTCATAAGTATCTAAATTAAGCAAGCCTAAATTCAATAAAAGATTTGAATTTTAGGAAACGCTGCACTAGATATAATAATTTTTATTCAGCCCACGTAAACTTAAAGACATTAATTAATTATGTAACAAACCACGTTACACTAAAGTTTAATTAACAGTTATTATGAAAAATACAGCAGTACCTACTACAGCCTTACGGCTGACATTTGAAAGTAGAAGATTTGACGTACGAAGAAAAGAGCCGTCTTCATCAACCACACCTAATGCAAAACGAATCAACGGTTCTTTGATACATCCACACCTCAATACAGCCTCTTCCTAAATTCAATTTCAAGTTTGACAAACGAATTTCGACTCTCCATGATTGGTTTAAAGCAACAAATCTTTGAGTAGTCGGTAAAAGTAAATCGGTAATATTTTACATAGAGGAGCAAGTTCGAAGAACTCAAAGTTTAAGATCCCCATTCACGAACCTCCCACTCGAAACTTAACGGTATTTTTTATCTGTGCACACGGACACTAACACTCGCATCGCAAGTGACAATTAGCATATATTATTTCGCCCAATCATATACTTTTACGTATATACCCCACCGATGAATACGCAATACTTAATTATATGCAAGAGAACAAGTACACTAACCCGAGTCATTGGCATTATGAGTGAGGTGGTCTTCGTTTAAAATGGCGCCAATTTAAAGTTATAAACTTAAAACAAGCAATTTATATTTTATTTAATACAATTTGTAAATTCAAAATTTTATTAACTTTCTAGTTTGTATTATAATAGACTGGCTTCCTCGACATCGCGTAAATTGCTGATATGGGCTATTATCATACTTTTTGTGTTCATGACGGCATATCCTCTACTGATTTGCCGCAATCACCACGTCTGAGAGACGGTTTGGCGATTGCAGTACCTTTGATATCGCTTCCCCGTCGCTGGTTTCTTGAAGTTTCATTTTTTCACACACACTATCTTATGGACTTATTATACGTATGGTTAAATCTTCCTTATGAATAATAGCACCAACAGTATCTAAACAAAAACTTGCCTATATGTTATACACGATCATATACTGTCCACACACCAAATTTCATGGAAATCCGTCCAGTAGTTTTTGTTTGTATCCTGTACACACAATATTTCTAAAGATTTATTAAGCATATGTAATATGTATATATGTATATGTATATAAATATAGAGTAGACGAGGAATGGTTATAGCTTCATCTATCGGATACAATAAGATTTTCTAGACATTTCCCAAAATCGTCTCTTACGACATGGTAATGGATTCTCTTATTAAATTACATCACGGCAATAGTCTGGATATTAATGTTAAGTACTCATTAAAAGATTTACAGGGCACGCCTACGCTTAAGTCATTTGAAAATTCAAAATCCCAACGCATTTGCAATTCAAAATGGTCGACCAGGTGACGTAGCAAGAAATCAAATTTATTCTTAAGGTAATTTTGTGGCGGTAATTATTATTTTATAATAACAAAATAATTATAAACAATGTATTAAAAGCAATATATATTTAATAAATTAAAAATAATCAGTCACTTATCAAAGCAGATCTTTTATTATATATGCCTAACATAAGAGTTTTTATCACGTAACTTACAATTAAACAAACGGAAAATCTTTAATTAAATTGTTTTTGTTACATATGGCAACATTCGACCGAATGGCAAACAACAAACTGGTTAAGAATTAATTAGATTATGTTAATTTTAATTTTTAAAGTATATTATTAATTAATAAGACATTTGTGTGTGGTTTTGAGTAAAATATGAATAACTGCGAAAACTTTAGGACTGTGTAGTGGCGATGTAAGAATATCCACTACGCTATAGATACTGTGGTTGTCGTAAGAGGCGAAAGAGGGAAATATAGCAGGATATGAGCAGTAGCGTCTCCTTCATAACAACCAAAAAATTAAAACCTGCGCTTGCCAACCAGCCTGCCAATCTATGGGGAGGCTTATGTTCAGTTGTGGACTTTGATAAGCTGTATGGATGAATGGAAATTTCATAATGTTGTATAATATTATTGACAATACATTTTAATTAGGTATGTATTTGATTTTTAACCGACTTAAAAAAGAAGGAAGTACTCAATTCGACTATTATTTTATGTGTGTTACCTCATAACTACGAGTATTTTCTAGGTGAACCGATTTTGATGATATTTTTATTTGAAAGCTGGTGCTTCTCACGTGACCCCATATAAATTTAATCATGGTGTGACCAGTATGTTTTGAGTTATTCTAAATGATTTGTATTGAATGATTTATCCTAAATGATTTAATTTTTATTTTTCACTTACGTGGTAGAGTACATACTGCAGCTATATTAATAGGTTGTAGCACGAATGGGTCGGCCAGGGAAGGACCACGCTCTCACAGAATACCAGCGCAAAATAGCAGCTTAATGCTGCTGTTTTTCGCATGATGAGTGTAGAGAACCGGAGACCCATTTTACTTGAAAAGAGGCATTCTACCTTAGTCCTCACGGGTGACAACGCATCTGCATTTTAATTCGCAAACGAAGATAGATGTAGATGTCTATGGGACACAGCAATCACTTACCATCAGGTGGACTGTGTGCTCTTTAGTCACCCTTATTCTATAAAAAAAAATTAAGTCGGTTGTACACAATTTTTTATTTTACCACTGTTATAAAGCCAAACTTGAGCGACATGTCAACTATTCTCTTGTCTTCCATCGCAATAGTCATGCAAACAAACTTTTCTTGATCGAACCCATAAAAGTCCTCTAGATCTCGGCCTATCCCGTTGTGCGGAAGATTTGCCTTGGTCGTCACGCTTGGCATGCAGATAGACGATCGCAGTTCCAGACTAGATCGCAGTCGCCAGGACATTTTACGTCTGGCGTAAACAGATTGGTTATTAGACATCTATAGGAAGCTATTTTTTTATAGAATAAGGGTGACAAACGAGCACACAGTCCACATGATGGTAAATGGGTGCTGTGGCCCATAGACATCTACATTTATCCTCAACTAAGAATTAAAATGCAGATGCGTTGTCACGCCTGAGTACTAAGATGGAATGCCTCGTTTCCAATAAAAAGGGTCTCCTGTTTTCTACACTCATCGTACGAAACAAAGCAGCCATATAATTTTATCAGTAATTATTTAGCTGCTATTTTACGCTGGTATTCTGTGAGAGCTACCTACCTCGGTCGAGCCGACCCATTCGTGCAGCAGCCACAATATAGCTGCAGTTGGCTCTACCACGTAAAAAAAACCTATAAGGACTTTTTGACTTTTCATAATCGCCTCTTACGACAGCGACTAACGCCAACACAACACTGCAAACCATCCCTTCAGTTAAACTAAACATAATAAAATTATTTTTCTTTACATTTAAATATATTCCTTTTAAATTTATTTTTCCAATTGAATTTATGTTATAAGATAAATCTTATTTGCATTTTCAAGTGACACTCTCCGCCGTTTTGCCTCGATATCGATAGCGAACACAATTAGTGTCGGGACAATCAGAAGCTCCGCTCTGATATCGATAAATTAACCGTCGACATGTGGAGACAAAACGCGATGCTATCACTCGTAAAAAGAACTGCTCTGACTAGGGCTGCCTTTACTTTAAATATGTTTTATTAAATACTTTGTCGGCATTTTTGGTATTTTCGTACATTTACGTATATCATTTTTATTTTTTATATCTTTATCTGGTCTCTTACGACTATTATCTAAGCAAATAATATAAAATTAGGAAATATGAAATGATTACCTTAAAATTTAGATAAATAAAAACTATACATATTCAATTAATTATAAATAAACATAGCCAGCCGTATTAGCACTGATTTTTATAATCACCTGTATTTCAGACATAAATAAAAATATTATTATTATTAACAATATAATTGCTCATTATCACAACTATCATCAATACAACCTATCAAAATCTAGTGCTTAACATAAGCCTCCCCCATAAAGTGTCTCATGGGAGAGGATATTAAAATAATTAAGTACTAATAAAATTATATTTCTAAACAGATATTTATAATATACTAATAATATACTTGTTTGTGAGAGCTTCGCATATCTATGGATACGTTTTTTAGTTTTAAATGCAAATTTGTTAATTAATGAATTTAATCTTTTATCTTTATAACTTTATTACAAATTTTAGGTCTGTAAATTTATTTTCAACAAAAATACTAACAAACAAAATTTTAATAATATTTGTCATTTTGTAAAATTGATATACAACATATTAAATATTGGTGGTTATTTACGCTTAATTTTCCTACACTCAGTTAGATGTCTGTAATATGTCACTTTATTGAATCATAATTGCATAGAGCATCAAACTATAGCACGTGAGGAGATTTAAATACGTTTTTCGGAGTAACATCAGCTTCCAGCCCTATCAATAAGCGATTTAAATGGTTCAATTCTTGCGCAGGCGCACGTCGTCCATTGGTCGGTTAGCGTGGACGCTATTGGTTGATGTCGACGCGCGGGAAGGAACAGGCGGCATTTACAAAGCCGACGGAGAGGCGGCGTCCGGTCCAGCAATTGTCAGCTGTCCAAGCCTCTACTATGAATATGGATGGTGATATCGGTGCTTTTGTCCCTTATTCCGTTTTGCGTTTAAATATTTGAAATGTTGCATTATAATTCAGTGGCTACGGTGCAGAGTTAAACCGGCGATATCAAAAAGACTTTACTGTTCTGAATTTATGGCGGCGTCGAAAGATTGACTGCTTAAATAAAATGAAAGTACAAACATATTTAATCGACTTCACCTACTTTTAATAAAAACCAAAAAATTAATTTAAGAAATGTCTTTAATTTTATACTCATACATATTTTATTTTGTTAGTTGACATTTAAATTTAAAGATATCCTTGTAATATGCTGTGGTCATGTACTGTAACCACTGTCATCAGCAGGGGAGGAGAGTGCGAAGGACTTTTCCCTGGTCCAAAGTCTTTTCTATAAATAGGAAACCTGTGCTCAGCACTGGGATGTATACAGGTTTTCTACTTTACTTTAATATGGCATTTAAGCTGGAATCGAACGATGTAAATAAACGTAGCAGAGCCATGCTGCAGCTATTACTAGTATAGTTGTAGCACGAACGGGTCAGCTCGACCTGGGAAGGACCACGCTCTCACAGAATACCAGCGTAAAATAGCAGCTTAACACTGTTGTGTTTCGTATGGTATGTGGAGAACCGGAAACCCTTTTTACTGGAAAAGAGGCATTCCATCTTCGTCCTAACGGTTGACAACGCATCTGCATTTTCATTCTTAATCAAGGATGGATGTAAGATGTCTATGAACCACAGCATTCACTTACCATCAGGTGGACTGTGTGCTCCTTTGTCAACCTATATTATTAAAAAAAATCGTCACTTTGACCGCATGATTTATAACACCCTATATACATATAGTATATATACCTATTTAAAGTTAAATTAAATCAGACAGATATTTTTTAATCAACAACATTACAAATAAATATATATTTACATAATGTTTGTGGTCATGAAAAGTTGACTGGATTAAAGCCTTTACAATACTTACATATATTAATTTGATTATCACGTAAAAATAAACTAATGAAGTAAATTACTAGAATGAAACCAGCAAGTGTAATTATCTTGAATGTCTAGTAGAATACCAGCGTAGAGTAGCAGCTTAATGGTGAAAGGTGAATAGATATGGAGAACCGGACACACTTTTTACTGGAAACAAGGCATTCCATCTTAGTCCTCACGGGTGAAAACGCATCTGCATTTTGATTCTTAACCCATTCATTGTCCCATGAGCCACATATGATACATTGCTTTTGTCGTAGTAATTTTTCTGGAAACCGGACAGTGAAAGTGTTAATCGAGGATAGATGTAAGATGTCTATGGATTACAGCATCAACTTAACATCAGGTGGACTGTGTGCTTGTTCGTCACGCGTATTCTATGAAAAAAAAGTTCAAAGTACTGGTAACACCTGCTATTGAAACAGAAACTCCACGTTACAGGAGAAAATCCTAGTGTGGGGGTAGTAAAAAAAAATAAAAAAAAAGTTCTAGAAACCATTATCAGAGTATACAAAATCTTTAGTATGTAGTTAAGAATGTTTGTAGATTTTTTATTACATTTGTTTGGCAACGAGCTTAAAAACATCGGTCTGATGGTAAAATTGCTATTGCATTAGTGTACATCTGCAACCAACTTCAATCATAAAAGACCACTGATACGATATCAACTCTGAGGACTAGACCGGGATCACCTCTAAACCTGAATTTATACTGGCTCTCTAATCCTTTATGGAAGACAGCAATTAGTGCAATGGTACTTGGTACGAGAAATAGATACCAATACGGTGACGGACTCCTACGCATAAAATAATTTCTTGAATAGAACTCTATAGTAGGTACCTACAGTATAAAGCTTTCATTACAGCCTATAAAGTCATATATTGCCTCATCGGGAGATTTTGCCATAGTTGTAATGTTACTGTTAATTTAATAATTTTACCTCTCAGTGGGTCATGTGCTCCTGGTAGATTATCTTCTATACATCCATCCGTTAAAGTCTATAAAAGTCTACTGCTGAACATAGATATAGATATAGGCCTTATAGGGACGATTTTGCCACAGTTGCCACACTTGGCAGGCGGGTTGGCCATCGCATTTTTTTTTAATTATTACGTCGTCGTTCATAAATATGCTAAGATCCGATAGGGGGCGCTGTTATTAACACATTATTTATGAACTGAAATTGTCTTATATTCACAATATATGTTGGGTTAGTGCCAAGAAAGAAAACTACAATATCTAGACTCGATAGGTGGCGCTGTGGTCGATTCATTGTTAAATTTAATTTTTATAATAAAAAGTTCGGAGGAGAAAATTCGGGTACAATCTCATTGCCGGAAAAGACAGAACATGTCCGCCGAACCAGCTAGTCTTTATATATAAAAATTACGTGTCACATTGTTTGTCCACGATGAACTCCTAAACTAATGAACTGATTTCAATGAAGTTTTGCACACTGTGTTTAATTTGGTCCAACTTGAGAGATAGGATAGTTTTTATACGGATAAGTGACTTTTTATTGCGAATTTACAGATTTTTTATAGGACAAAGGGTTGTCGGGAAGGGCAGGACAACGTCTGCCTGGCCAGCTAGTTAGATTATAAATAGTAAAATATCTCAGTCACGCGCTGTGACCTCTGTTTCCTAACTTATCAGATGGTAAGAAACCAAAAATAAAAATTCTCCATTACCAGGTAGTCTAAATGCTGATAATAATTTTTTGCTTGAATGCCGTGAAATAAAATTTTTGCTCAAATTTCAGTTTTTATATAATTAATATAATTGGAGAGAATAATATTTCTTTATTTTTGTTTTTAACATGCTTATTTAAATAATATTTAAAAAAAATTATAATTCCACTAATTATCGTTTCCGGTAATTATGAAACCCCGTCCAAGAATCAAAAACTAAGTCAGAACAACGAACTGCAATTTTGAACGATAATAATTATTATATATTCAAATCTTGTCTTGAGGAACCTTGAAACGTATTTTGACCTATAGGAAAGCCTTTTATTTAAATCATTGATTGAACTATTAAGGTACCAGGAAATAAGAAAAATATAAGGAAAATCTTACGGGAAGGCTTACAATGTGACGCCTGGCGAGCAGACGAAACGGACGTGAGTCAGGGCTGAATTAGGGATACCAAAAAATTTTTTATTGAGTGGATAGTCTTTATACGAGTAGATTTTATCAGCCCCCTAAGCACGAATATATATTGTATCGAATTCTTATCGCAATCGAGTGGCTTTGTATCACAAAACATAGTTCCGTTTACATCCGCCAAGGGCGCTGTTCATATTTTCATACATTTTCATCAATGACGATACGAAACCCTTAGTGTCAAAAAGTGCTAAGTGCAATCATAGACATAATATATTATGTTTTAAAATGCGCGCGTGTAGTTAACTCTTTGTCCAAATTCCAAGATAACCTACCTGCCTTTGGTTCACAGTTATAACTCACGGACGAGGTTTTGGCGACGATCGTATATGTGTAATTAATTGTTAAAAAACTTTTTGAATTTTTATTTCATTTTATTTATTTAACAAAATCATACATCATGTTACGTAAGAAAAAACTAACAGTGGGATATTCATCCAGAAACGCTAAAACCAAATTCCTTAAACTGGTGTCTGCTCCGAGTTCACCAACTAGTCTTACCCAGCGTGAACATGGCAAAATGCATGCCAGCTGGCGCATTCTTGAAAAGGCCTACGTTCAGCAGTGATTTAAAAAAAAGTTTTCATGTGAATAATCTATGAAACATACCTCCGAATGGGTTAAATAAGCACAAACGCATATATTATAAAAAGAAAAGATAAGATTTTAAAACACAATCATCAGTGGTAGCATTGCAGTCTACCCCTGAGCATGGATTTCTCTTAAAGTAACTAATAGCCATAGATACGATCGGCGTTATTCCTATTTTGCACTTTTAGAACATCTGTACATTCGCGTATAGTAAACAAACATTTTATGTTTTGGTCTTTAATTTGATTTGGACCAGTTCGAGTTGCAATAGGAATAGTTTTGCTTTTATAGTTTAGTCTGAGCAAAATGCCGACCTTTTCTTTGCCCATAAATTTGCCTAAACAAGTGGTAACCCTGGCTTACCACTGACGGCCGAGTCCACTCACGTCACCTAAGTATAGGTACGACATATTGTTTCATATACGTGTAATGTAAATACAGCTCGGTCTATTAATATTTAATTGCAAGACAGCTGCAACAACACAGTAAATCGAGCAGTCGGTATAGATTGATACATGTACAGATTTTTTTAAACGACGGATTCATATCTTTTAAGCGATGTTTTTTTTTTAAATATGAAAAATAAAATGAAGTCCGGTTTCATTTTCATATTAAAAAGCTTTTACGTGATAGAGCCATGCTGCAGCTATGTTATGGTTGTAGCACGAATGGGTCGGCTCGACCGGGGAAGGATCACGCTCTCACAGAATACCAGCGTGAAATAGCAGCTTAACGTTGCTGTGTTTCGTGTGGTGAGTGCAGAGAACCGGAGAGCCTTTTTACTAGAACCGAGTCATTCCATCTTAGTCCTCGCGGGTGACAACGCATCTGCATTTTGATTCGTAATCGAAGACAGATGTAGATGTCTATGGGCCACAGCAACCACTTACCATCAGATGGAGTCTGTGCTCGTTTGTCACCCTTATATTATATTAAAAAAACCGTCATGGAAAGTGACTGCTGCAGTTCATGGACACCTGCAACTGCAGCCCAACTTCAAACTTGAGGACAAAATGCCTTATAGTCTGTAATTATATCGGCTCCCTTTATCCTTCAGACAACAACACATCAATGCAGGCACTGAGTAGTGATTAGATTAGATTCAGATATAGCCAACAGGGTGGTGCCTTCGACGAATAGACCTAATTTGGGATTTAGTAACCATTTATTAACCGAACACCGGCAACAAGGAGAACCGTACGTTGCACAACTTGAATATGTACATGAAGCCATGCCTAAGAAAGTATTAGTAATATTCTGGCTTGCTTGGAACATTGACTCTAAATTGGCTCTCTTATGCTGTTTCTTACCGAAGTAATCGTTTGCTTTTATCTCATTAGTACGAAAATAATCTCTATCTATCTATAAATTGTCAATGGAGTATGATATAAATATAATTAAAAATATAGAACTCAATCCAAACCTGAGTAATGTTTAGGTAATAAATAATAACATTTACATAAAATATAGCCTCCAGAGATGATACCCACTCGAACTATTGTTGCCCAAATGCAAGAACACGACGAGACTTAACCAGTCTTGGTCTTGGTCTTGCTAAAATTAGGCGGTCTTGTTCTTGACTTTAGTCTTGCAAAAATGCCAGAACAAGACCAAGATCGATTTTGGGCAACACTAACTCGAACTCACACTTCAAATTACGCCAAGCTGTTTTGCATGCAGAAGGTCACAAAGAAACCGACAAACATTTATTACATACCTACACCCGAAAAACATTACATTCTCGGCACAGTCTAGTACTTAAATAAAGAATTGGCCAAAGCTTTATAAATAAAAGGATATTTTTACGCTAATTCTATTTGTTTTACATAAGAGTAAAAGAAGAAATTAATTTTAAAATCATCTTAATCCAAACCTGTTCAAAAGGTTATTGCAATTTTGAGTACTGATTTATCATGTGCTTGACGGTGGCAGAAAACACCATGGCAAAGCCTGCTTGTCTAATGAATCAACAGAAGAAGGTTTTGACGACATGTAAAGTCCACTAACACAAAGAGCAGCTCGGGAGCCTCTTACTTGGGTCAAAAACACTTACAGAAATTAGATGAAGGCTATTCCCAGCTATATCTCTGGTTTAATTTTCACGCTATAATGATTGTAATAGTAATACAATTATCGTCTAGCATGTAATAAAAATGAGTAAAACAAAGTAACTAGTCGAAAAAGCTTGGAATGAACCCGTAGGGTTGGACTGATTTAATTTCGTAACCGATTTGAAATAGAATTTGTTTCCGAATTAAAGTGAAATAGACAAACAACGATCCAGGTAATAGTCCAATGATAAGTACTTCATATTGAACATAATACAAAATTTAAACACAGGTGCACTGTCTTCCAATTTCCCTGTAAACAAAATCGCTGCTATCTTCCTAGAAATCAGTAACGCCATTACACACGTCAATTGTCATCAATTCTGGCGGTCGACAGAAGCCGAACTCCCCCGAATATAGCCGAATGATCGCAAACATGGCCGCACGCATTCCGATTGCATCTAATAACCTCAAAATCGAATGCAAAATGGCGTATTGAATAAATGACGCCGCTTCGTTTAGCATTCCGACATGCCATAACAGCATACGCATTTTCATTTGGGGCCATTGTCTTGGCAGATATTAGTATTGATTTCAATAAATAAATTAATCGTATGCCAGCTCGAATAGCATTGCTTTGGCACGCGTCGCAGGACAATCGATGAATCGATAAGTTCCCGATTGTGCTTGTATGGGCTGTCTGGTTATTGGTGATTTTATTTCGCTTGACTCATGTCGTTTGCGTACGTGAGCTAGGGCGTTAACATCTATGTAATTTTCTTTGTAAACAAACTATTTAATTTTGAAGTCAGTTGCATTGGAAACATTACCTACCTACACGTATAATTTATTTAAGTAATTTTTTATTCAACTCGAATACAAATTTAACAAATTTACATTTGACGGAGGTATCAGATTGTTAAGGTAAAAATCTCAGCTGGCTCAAAACACAAATTGTTGGATTTTAAGACTCTGAATTCTAATGCCAATATCCTAATATTAATTACTATTAATTGATAATCAAACTTTAAAAAAATATTAAAACTGCTTTTAAAGAACTACAGTAAAGTACAGTAAACACATACACAAACACACACAGTAAAATATAGTAAAATATTATTCGCCCATATATCGTGCGGATGCCTTAGCAAATTGAAGAGCTTGACGATTTTTCCATGGATGGATACTATCATCAGATCGTGGCCAAATTTATATTGGACCACCCCTGAGTTACCCCATTTTTACAAAAACAATAATTGAAATCGGACTACGCGGTCATGTATTATCGATGAACAATCACAAAAACATGTGTGCAGTTCATACGCGGTAGAAGTGAAACCTTCAGAAAACTAAACTTCGAGAGAATGAGACGAATACAAAGCGTCAGGAGTAGAATGATAGTATAAGTAGCGGCACGAAAGTCTAGCGGTGACCGTTATTGCGCATAAGTGGCGCTGATTGGCTCTCCAGTCGCATTCGTGCAATTCAATTCGTGCTGGTCTCCTCCATGTTTCGTTCAGCGCTAGACTTACGTGCCGCTTACGTAACGTAATTAAAATATAAATAAATCTATAATAAACGCTTTATACTGTATTCTATCTCATTCTCTCGCAAGCTAAATCCTGTAGGTGTATGTTTGTCTCCTTTTAGTGTAGTTTTTAAGGTTCCATACCCGAACGGTAACCAACGGTACCCTATTATTAAGCCTCCGCTGTCCGTCCGTCTGTCCGTTCGTCTATCCGTAGTAGGTAGACAGTTGAAATTTTCAGAAAATGTGTAGATATTTCTGTTGCCGCTATAATAACAAATAATAAAAATAAATGAAAAATTAAACTTCAAGTTCATAAAATTAAATTTTCAAGAGAGTTATAGAGCAAAGGTTAATCTGATTACTATTCAGTTCAAAAACTACTGGTATGTACTTTTTATTTTTTATTGTGTTAAACTTTTAGTTTTTAACTAGCTGTTCCCCGCGACTTCGCCCGATTGTAATTTAGGATTTCAATTATTTTGCGCGGAACCCTAACTATTTTTCTAAAATAAAAATAGCCTAAGTTACTCTTTATAATATCAGCTGTTTGCCAGTGAAAATCCCGCCAAAATCGATCCAGCCGTTTCGGAGACTAGTCCGAATTATCAGACAGACTGACAGACAGACAAAAATTTTAAAAATAGTTTTTTGTCATAAGTACCGTAAATACTTTCATATGCATTTAGTAAAAAGCAATTATTTCGACATTACAAACGGACACTTCAATTTTATTTATTTGTATAGACTAGATGTCTAGAATTATTCTATTATTATATTAATATATTAAATATATTAGAGGATTCTAATGCTAACTACATATTATACCTATTCTTTTCTCTTATATTAATGAACTCGACTATACTGCGGAAGATAGCCCGACTGTCAAATGTTGCAATTGTTTCTTGCCATCTGTAAGTTTCTATTCAAAACCAGCATCATAGCTTCCATTAATATAAACATTACAAACAGCTAATTCGAAGTTAAATTATATTTAGTTATCGTTTACGAGTATTTCAAGCTCTTATGAACATCATGTCAATAACTAGACCGAAAGAAGCGAGTAAAGCGCCTTAACTAGATATTCGATAGCATACAATTCATTTTTAATTTTGTTACATTTTAATCGAGAAGTTGGTTTTAAATAAAAATTTATCAGTTTCTAGAGTATTACATTAATACACAAAACAATGCCTCAGTGGTTTGCTCTTTAATTTTTGGAACACTTTTAACTCATTTTATTTATTTTTTTACTTTTATGAATATCTGTAATTTGTTGTCTAATTAATATAAAATATAACTAATAGTACAGAAATAAACATTAACCTTTACATTTTTCGAACAAATTAGCTTCTCCGTTATGAAATCTGTCAAATATTTCACTTCATTTCAAAGTGGCGTCGCCCTGGTGGCAGAAAAAATCGTGGATTTTTCACTTCATTACCACAACCTTTTGTAGGAGGCAAATTTTCCTTCTGTGTAATTACTATCCAGATTCTAACATAATAGATCTTATGCTAATTTATTGTTAACCGTCTTCATAAAATACACTTTTTACGAACACGTAAACGCGAGTGTACACGACTATTAATTTTGTTTCACCTTGTAAAGTCAACCATTTATTACTCCAAGAGATTTAATTAACATGTATCTTATTTAATTAGATATAGTTTCAACTATAGAATATGAAAATGTCTTTAGTCCGCGGTACGGCGTAAATTTCATAATACACGTGCAACCCGTATTCCATCCCTACCGGTACCAATGAATTTGTTAACTACAATTTAATTGTGATAAATATTTAGAAAATAAATATACAAAGTGCTGGGTAGTAAACCAACTCAATGGTGATGGAAAATATCGCAAGAAAATCTGCATGTCTGAGAAATTAAACATTTCGAGAACATGTTCTGAAGTCCAACAACACGTACTCACAACATCTCAGAAAAGAAAGGACGCTTGTGCTCAGCAGTGGGGCAAACAGACTGTCTGGGGGCATTGAGTTATATGCACTACGTACTAGAGAAGCTATTCCAAACAAAAATTGTGCGCTACTCTATCTTCGTCTTGTCTGTGTCTTCGCGCATGCGCGCGAGATAGTAGGGTCGCGCATGCGTGAAGACTTTAATTTAATATAAAATAAGATATTAATATAAAAAAAAAATATAAGAATGTAATATAAAACACTCTTATTTTACATAATCTAAACAAACATATTTCTAAATAAAATGTAATAATAATTATCTTATGGAATTCACAAATCTTCAATTTACGCAATATTTAGTTTAGTGTACTGATTGCAGTACAGTCCAGTTGAACATAGTCAATGTTCGGAATGCGAAATCTAGTGCGTAGTTCGATGCTGGAGGGCATTACATATTGGGTTCGGCTAGTTGTATTTGTATACACCTATCAATTATTGTAATCATTTCAACATGTTATCTAATGGGAACTTTACGCGAACACTACACATTGAATAAAATTACGTTATTAATTATTAAAATTTTACGGATTTTATCGTGTTTAATACTAAGTTGTACTAGTAAGTTCATTCTGTGTAGATCGGAACAAAAGTAATAATTAAAAAGCTGAAGGTACTCCGGGTTAACTTTGACATTGGGACGTCAATCGCCTCAGTCCTCTGTCAGCATGGGTGCCGCAAAGCATCCGAAAATAAGTAATATTAAACGCGATAAGATCCGTAAAAGTAATTTTATTCAATGGATACAAATAAATGAATAAACACTTTTGTTTCAATAATGGTGATGACTTTCTTAACTTATTTTGACTACGGCGTCAGCTTTGTACTTGCTGTTATCAGCAACGTATGCAGAATATATGTACATACATATCAAGACGTCGCAACTGTACGTGAAAACAAATTATTTTTTCAAGCCGCTGAACCGCTGATTTATAGTACCTATACTAGACCCTTATTTTAGTTCTGAATACGGTCGGGATTTCGGCACAGAAGCCAAGAATACATTAGGTATATGTAGTCTTGGCTGCTGACGTTAAGTGTTTTAAGCATAGTATTAATTTAAAGAAACTTAAACTTTAAAACTAACAAATTGACTTTTACATTCTACTTTCACTCTATCTAATATCTACAAATATTAATTTCAACAAACCAATAATTGATAATCAAGTATCGATAAGTTAGAATCGATTGCAAAGCATCGATTAATCCGCAATAACAATTTGTCGTCGCCAGTCATATCTATCGAGTATTCGCCTACTTACAATAAAATAATGTATTCGAGGCTCGAACCTTCGTAGCGGCGCGGCAGCGTAGGCGCACTCAAACTGCGATTAATTAGTCTTGATACTTGGTGTCAAAACTGACAAAATATTTTGATTATTTTAAAAGATATGAATGTCGTTTTTGAGATACAGATATTTACTCGAACAAAATCTGGTTATCAATTTTGAATAAAACTAAATTGATTTGAAAATTTAATAAAATTTTCCCGATTATCAGATCATTATACAAAAAAAAACGACATTATTACATCAATTGACAGTGTTGTTAGTAAGTGTGACTGCTAAAAAGTATCATTCTTTGCACTGGGTTACCGATCCTGTCACCATCATTATTACAGCCTATTGAAAGTCCACTGCTGACTATAGGCCACCCCCATTAATTGATTCAAGGGAGTATATGTATATAGTTGTCACGTTTAGCAGGCGGGTTGGCAACCGCAGTTGTTTATTATTTTGAATTGTTATCGGGAAGATGCTATTATTCATCTCCTCTTTCAGTTTCTCTCTTTCGTCTCTTAAGACGCACAGGACAATATGGAATACTGAATTTTCTTACACTGCCACTACACGGAGATTGATTTGTTGATTCCAAAATGAATACAAAATACGATTATTTCACGTAAAACCTTTCGTTAAATTTAATGTCAATTCAAAGACACGAAAGCACTGTTCAATACAACTTTTATCATCATCATCATTACAGCCCTTCACAAGTCCACTGCTGAACATAGGCCTTCCCCAAAGAATGCCACAAAGTACGGTCCTGAGCCACCTGCATCCATCGACTTACTGCATATCTTACCAGGTCGTCACTCCATCTAGTGGGGGGACGCCCTACACTTCGCCTGCCGGTACGAGGCTGCCACTCGAGAACCTTTCTTCCCCATCGGTTGTCGGTTCTTCGAGCTATATGGCCGGCCCATTGTCACTTCAGCTTACTAATCCGTTGGGCTATGTCGGTCACTCTGGTTCTACTGCGGATATCCTCATTTCTGAATTTATCACGCAGAGAAACTCCGAGCATAGCCCTCTCCATAGCTCGCTGAGCGACCTTGAGCTTCTTCATCCGGCCAGCAGTGAAGGACCACGTCTCAGTTCCGTATGTCATCACTGGCAACACGCACTGGGTGTACAGTCTCGTTTTCAAGTTTTGAGGTATACCTTATAACTTTTAAAATGATTGTAAATTAAAAATGACGATGGCTCTTTTCAATTCCGAAAGAATTTTGGAGTAGGTAAAACTCCACCGCGTTGCCTAGATGTATGTTGTCGGATTTCGTACAGACACACATATCTTCGAATTATTCTTTCAATTTCAGTGCCGAGCAAGTGGTAAATTGCTAATTAACGATTTCACTTGAATCGAGGGGAATTTTTTGATTGACTCTTGCTAACTTCGGAATTTAAGTCGAATGCGGGCTGATAATTTTCCGCTCACCAGATGTCACTAGTTGACACTGATGTGAAATCTTATGTTACACAATCTCATTTAATTGAGAAGCTAGTTTTATATACAAATTTATCAGTTTCTAGAGCATTACATTAATACACAAAACAATGCCTCCGTAGTTTGCTCTTTAATTTTTGGAACATTTTTAACTCTTTTCAAATTTTTTTTACTTTTATGTATATCTGTAGTTTATTTGTTTTTAATCTAATTCATATTAAATATAACTAATAGCACAGAAAGGAACATTTAAATTTACATTTTTCGAACAAATTAGATTCCTCGCTATGAAATCTGTCTAATATTACACCGCCTACCTCATTTTTAAATGGCGCCGCCCTGGTGGCAGAAAAAGTCGTGAATTTCCCTCATTAACCAACCTTAATTAAAATAAGGTTATAATTTTCCTTAAAATAAGTATTAATTCTAATATTGTAAAAAACTAATAATTTTGCAGTGTAATAGGTATATTATATTTAATGCCAAATAATTACTTATTTCTAAGTAAATAATCACACACAGTTTTTTGTTTTCGTTAAATTTATAATAATATTCCTTTGGAAAAAAAAAATAACATTTAACGTTAATCTTTTATACATACTGCCATGTCTACTAAATGTACCGCCCTATATCCTATATGTATATTCCACTGTTCGAGAGACACTTAATGTTAGGAATTAAAGAATGGAGCATAATCCGCCATGTAGGTGTTTGCACTGCCTCGTTGCTCGTTGGTCTAGTGGTCGTGCGCGGTTGCTGATCATGAGGTCCAAGGTTCGAAACCCAGGTCGGGCCAAAATTTATTGGGTTTTCTATCAAGAAATTCTGAGTAGCAGCCTGGAGTCAGGAAGTTGGCAGTGTTTTACCCCCGTGCCCCATAAAGCACGTAAAGCCGTTGGTGCTGCGCGTGACCTCTCTCCGTTAGTGTCGGATAGCCGTCCCATCGGACTACAAGAGTAAGAGAATACAGAGTACACTTGTGTTTGCGCATACACTCGAGCACTATAGCCCTGACTGGCCACCGTGATCGAAAATTGATCTGTTAAACAAATTAAAAAAAAAGCATCAAAAAAATAATTCACAGTAGCAAAAACGAAACGTAACCACAATCAAAACTTGGTAAGCGGCATATTGTGTATAGTTTTGTATGAACTATGGTTGTATCTACAGCGCGCAGGTATAGGCAGCGGGAGTCGTGACCCTATTGCGTGTGTGAGTCATGTTGGCGGCGCGTGCGCAACTTTGACGTTTAAAATTTTGAATTTATTTACCTTCGCGTCCGTCAGGACGTGGCTTGATTATTTTGTTTTCTGGAATTACTCCTGTTGTTTATGATATGATATAGACGCAACCGTTAGAACAAACAGTCGTCTTCCTTAGTATTTTCCATTAAGTGTATATAATAATGCCGTATAATGCCGTGTAATAGCGGCGTAAGGGTCACCAAGGCCCACCAAGGTGACGTACAGCATCATGGGTAATCATATGAGGCGGTAGAGAGAAAGTTAAACAGGAAATGGACAGCAGCATCTTTCTCATAACTGTAACCGTTGCCAACTCGTCCACCAAGTGTGGTAATAATGGTAAATGTTTCCCCTATGAGCCAATCTATGAGATCTCCCCTAGATTGCCGATATTTATCTATTTCATTACATATATATATTTCAATAATATTATCTATGTTATCCTATATGTTATTAAAGTCTATCAAAATTCAGTTATTGAATATGGCATATACTCGTATATCTATATAGACCGTTATATTTATACGTGGTAGAGCGATACTGCAGCTATATTAATAGTATAGTTGTAGCACGAATGGGTCAGCTCGACTGGAGCCGGACCACGCTCTCACAGAATACCAGCGTAAAGTAGCAGCTTAATGCTGCTGTGTTTCGTATGATGAGTGTAGAGTACCGGAGACCCTTTTAACTGGAAAAGAGGCATTCTATCTTAGTCCTCACGGATGACAACGCATTTGCATTTTAATTCGCAAACGAAGATAGATGTAGATGTCTATGGGCCACAGCAACCACTTACCATCAGGTGGACTGTGTGCTCGTTTGTCACCCTTATTCTTTAAAAAAAGACCATATTAAGCAGCGGACTTTTGATAGGCTTTAGTAAATAAAAATATTTTATAAATGATGCAAATACAATAGTTCCTTTAGATTACAATAATGCAGTAGAGATTTTACAGATTAAGTGCAAATCCATGTGTCCTCGTCATTCCGTAACTTCAACAGTCAAAAACAGTTCAGAACAGTTTTTCTATATTTGCCAGGAATTATATAGTTTCCAATAATTATTTCTAATATTCGTATGACTGTTGCAATTGAATTGACATTATATTTGTCTTCACTAAACCTTAAGACTGTTATATGTAAGGGTCAAAGTTCTCTAAACACTTTTGCCTTTTCTAAGTAAGAATGAAGGCGTTTAAGAATAACATAGTTAATAATAAGTTAAATATTAATTGCAAATAACAATTAAATTACATTATATATACAATATGTAACAAAAACCCTGTGGTTCCCGTTAAGTACGTTATCGGGATCATTATTCAAACGTATAGAAATGACTTTTTCTTAAAAACTCGAAAAATATTTTTTTTATTTAAAAAAATAATTGTATGCAAATTATATGTGGTTTTATTACTTCTGCATTGTCTGCGGAGTCAAAGGATTATCAAAGACCCCGCTTTACTTAGCTTTAGCATCGGCTAGCGTCAGTAAGAGGTAATAAAACCACATAAAATTTTAAAAAAAATATTTTTTTATTAAAACACAGGGTTTTTGTTACATGTTGTATAAAGCAATGTTTTTCGTTATAATACTGAAGCGACAAATGACCTTGCAGTCATCTTGACGATAAGTGGCTACCATAGCCCATGGACAACTGAAATCAACTTTAAACAAAGATGGCTACAGATGCGTTGTCACTTCTGAGGAATAAAATGACTACACAGCCTGTAACTGTACTGCCTCTATATACCTTCTTTTTTCTTTCTTTCTTTTTTTTAAACGTTACCAAAACTTTACCTCCACACTAAGATTTTCTCCTGTATCATGAGGGCAGTTTAAATACATAGATTTCACAAGGACAAACATCCAGACTCAGAACAATTATTTGTAGGCCATACATATACTTGTTCCGTGCGGTATTCGAACCCGCGGCCCTTAGTGCTGCAACTCGTTGCTAAGCCACTGCGCCACGGAGCCGTCATTCAGAGCAGAACACAATAGTGCACACTGCTATTTGGCTAAGTTACAGTCTATATACGTCCCACAGCTGGGCACAGGCCTCCTCCCAGTTCTGAGAGGATTTTTGGACCAATGAGTCCGCCGTGCTGCTTTAGTGCATGCTGGTGGACTTACGTGTCCTCGAAAATGTTTTTTCCTCAATTTTTTTTATAGGATATAGTGACAAACGAGCACACAGTCTACCTGATGGTAAGTGGTTGCTGTGGTCCATAGACATCTACATTTACCCTCGTTTGCGAATTATAATGCAGACGCGTTGTCATCCGTGAGGACTAAGATAGAATGCCTCTTTTCCAGTTAAAAGGGTCTCCGGTACTCTACACTCACCATACGAAACACGGCAGTGATTGGTATTCTGTGAGAGCATGGTCCTTCCCCGGTCGAGCAGACCCATTCGCGCTACAACTATACTACTTATATAGCTGCAGCATGGCTCTACCACGTAACGATTTCCTTCACCGCCGAATGCGTCAATCAACACTTCTATTCCAATTAACAATTTCACAACACACATTGCATAAGCGGCGAACTTCACTACCGAAAAAACCTTTACAGATATAAAAAGGGGCCTGTGCCCATCTATAGGGTATGCATGTATGCAGACCGATAATAAAACAGATAAAGATACGAGTATGATACAAAAAAATGCGATAGAAATGTGTCTACCGGCCACAGTAACCTAAGAAGTCTATCAGGTGATCTGTAGTGGTGGTGTGATTATTTTTAACTTTTTAATGAAAAACATCATAACTATAACAAGTCCCTTTTATAAATTGTTATTATGCCTATATTTTCTTGCTTAACGTGTAAAAAACTGCCCTGTTTAAAATTTTAAATCGCCCATTTCAATTTTCATAGGCGATTGTTACCATACTTGTTAAATTAACGAGTCCATTATACAAAAGCGTGGGCGCAATAAGTGCGCGCGCAACGCTTAGTTATTAGCTAATTATTTTGCTATAATCAGGATTGCCATATGAGAACAAACTGGAGAGGCAGAATTAGCAAATAGTTCTTATTAAGTTTTAGAATTTTGTAAGATGTACATTACTAATTTTAATTTAATTTTTATAGAATAGTGTTGACAAACGAGCATACAGTCCACGTGGTGGTAAATGGATCCTGTGACCTATTTATATGCGTGTCACCCGTGAGAACTTAGATGGAATGCCTCATTTTCAGCAAAAGGGGTCTCCGGTTTTCTACACTCACCATACGAAACACAGCAGTGTTAAGCTGCTATTTTACACTGGTATTCTGTGAGAGCGTGGTCCTACCCCGGTCGAGCCGACCCATTCGTGCTACAACTATACTATAATAACATAACTATAGTAATATACCTGCAGCATGACTCTATCACGTATGAAAACAGGAGTGTAAAGTACAAATTTTTTCTTTTTTTTAGTAAAAGTTTTTATGTAGTCGGGTTTTTTCAATTACTGATTTAGTTGAGACTGAGACATTTTAACATAAAAAAAATTAAGTTAAATAAATGAGAATTCAGTTTCTATTTAAGCATCTTAAAGGAAACCTCTGTTCCTCAAAAGTACTACTGTTATCTATTATAATTTGGGTTATAGTAATAGGCTGGCGTTATGATCTTTTAAGTTTTTAAACATTAGGATTTTCTTCTATACAGGGTTGTTTTGCAATAATCTGCCAAATTTGCAGAGAAGGTTCAGAATAAACAATATAGGTTGAAAAATTGATTAATAAAAAAATTTAAATATTCTGTCCTTTTTAGCTTTTAAATTCAAAATGCGTGGTAATGCATTATTTTAACTGGTTTTACTGCTCACGCAACATTCGTAAGGGTCGATCGGTAGGCAAAAACGTTATTGCCCACAAATCACATAAAATTTGAGATAATATCAAACAAATCTAGAAGTCTTATTTACTAGTATTTTCAAAAACTGCCTCTGTATGTCTGTATAATCTGTATGCCATTATTTATATATTTGACCTTAAGTTTAACATTTGGCTACTCTTTGAAAAATAACCCTGTATATGTTATTCATTCATTCATAACAGCCCATTAAAGTCCACTGCTGAAGATAGATGTACCATGATATTAAAGGCACATATCGTGAAAACATTTTACATATATACAAAATTGCACATATGTATACAAACATATAGAACCAGATCATAATATAATATTTCTTTTGAATTGTTTCTTATTCTTATCATTTTATATTTATTCTTCATTGTATTAATCAAGAATCTTTTTTATAAAATAAGTGTGATAAGCGAGCCCACAGTCCGTCTGAGGGTAAAATCCATAGACATCTACATTTATCCTCAATTAAGAATGAAAAATAAATGCAGACGCGTTGTCACCCCTGAGGACTGAAATGGAATGCCTCGTTCTCAGTAAAAAGGGTCTCCGGTTCCTTACACTCACCATACGAAACACAGCAGTATTAAGCTACTATTTTACGCTGGTATTCTATGAGAGCGTGGTCGTACCTCGGTCGAGCCGACCCATTCGTGCTACAACCATAATATAGCTGCAGCGTGGCTCTACCACATAAGTTAATTACAAACACTAAAAAATATTCAAATATATATATATATATATATATATATATATATATATATATATATATATATATATTCAAGCGCTACATGCAATCTGTGCAGCTACTAATTTTCCTCTGGGATTGCCTCCCATGTCGTTGCGACCCTCTAGCAGTTTCATATATAGCTTAACAAACAAGCTTTTGTTCTTGAAATAATCAATAATCTACTCTAACGCACTAATAATAAGGCGTGCTAAACTGCATACTAACACTTGCGTCACTATTATCAGATGCGACAAACAGAATTAATTGTATTATTATAGTGTACTCGCACAGAATGTTAATTCGTAAGTCGGTTGCTTTTTGTGTCACTTCTTAGAATGGTTTTCGTGGTTATTCCACGCAAGTTTCGGGACGTTGCTTTCGCGGAATTTGCGATCGAACGCTCGTCTAGCTTCCCTGAAAGCCGATAGACCAAAAGACTGTGTGTATGTATCTATATGCTATATATGCACGCCGTGTTACAAACACTGCAGCCCTACTTAATACGCGGGACGCATTAGCTACGATTTCCTTTTACTCGATACCGATTTTGGATTCCATCGAAATGTTCCCGTGTCGTCGTAGGTAAAAAATTGAGCGTCAAAATCTAACTTCAGTTCTAACATCTTTTGTCTACCTTAACGGTAACTACGCTCTAAGTTATTGGGTTTACTTATAATCGTCGATCATCGCATACTTAAATTAAATATTAACTATTTCTATATCTGTCTCTTTCTGTTGTCATTTAGTGAAAAGAGAGACAGCAACTTTAAGCATTAATTAGATTACCGTCAACTTTTTGAGTAAGGCCGTAAAATTATAAGTTGTAATAAACTACTACAAGCGCAAAATATAAAACATTAGATAATATATTTAATAGTTTACAGTTATAATATTCCTTTACTTATTCATTCATTCATAATAGCCTCTCAAATGTCCACTCCTAAACATAAGCCTACCTAAAATATACACTAGAATATATGCTTAAAAAAATTTGGAAAATCCGAAAGCGCACATCCCAAACGCTCATGTAATATTTTAAATGGATTACAGAAGTGATAATCGAAAGGATAAAAAAATAAATTCAAATTTTGAAAATGGAACACTTTGCCAATATTATTGTGTATGTATTTTATTAATTTGTCATTTGTTTACGAATATGAGGGACGGCCTTTTTGGCACGTTAACCTATTTTAATTTACTAATATACTAGCTATTCTCCGCGGTTTCGTCCGCGTGGAATTTATTACTGTTGGATTTCATGGTTTATGATTTTTTTTGCACGGAACCGGTTTTCCTAAAATAAAAGTAGTCTAAGTTACTCCTTATAACATCAGCTATCTGCCAGTGAAAGTCCCTTTAAAATTGGTCCATCAATTTCGAAGATTAGCCGGAATAAACAGACAGATAGACAGACCGACAGTCAAATTAAAACCGTTTTTTGTTATAAGTATGATATATACTTTCATAAGCTTAAAGTATATACGATGGTTACGAGATGTTGACATTACAAATAGACACTTCAATTTTATTCATTTGTATAGATTATTACCATACTATAGAATGTAAAACAGCTTGAAAAATATCATGCCAGTTTTAACCACCAATGTCATCACAAACTTTTTAAATTTTTCAGAGTAACAATCAAGCTACCATTCCACCTGATGGGATTGAGCTACTTCAGCCTACACAACATGTAACCAACTTTAAACAAATGACTTTCAACATTGAGGTCTTCTATGAAATACCTCACAAATTGTAGTATACCGGTTCTCTTATCATTCCAACAACCACATCTCTTATCATTCCAGGAATACAGCTGCGATTGCACCGCTATTTGCCAGGTAATATCAAATAGTAGGGTAGTTTTAGCAGCCCGAACTGGGAGGCCTACAATCTATTTTGAATTTGTTCTAATATACATAAGGCTTGGCACGATACCGCGGGGAATAGGACAGTATGATAATTAAGTTACTAGTTTAAGTTTTTTTTTATTATAGATTTTAATATAAGAATATATCAATATTAAGGTAATTAATAATAATGGTATGGTGGATACTTGTCACAAGTTGATCGACAGCAAGCGATTGGCAACCGCATTTTTATCATACTGAACTGTTTTCAGAAAGATGCTGTTGATCATCTGCGGATTTATTGTCGCCTCTAACGACACTCGCGAGAAGACATGGGTTAGTGGATATTCTTACATCCACTATATGTACACGGTATGTTATACATCATTTATGCGTTATCAAGTTTTAGTTTCATGCGAAACGGAACTTGAGTACTTACAATCCATCCGTCGAATACATATCACTTGAATAAAATAAATGAAATATTATGAAGCGTTTAAAAGTAAAAGATGTCTCAAATATATTGAACAAGCGATCAATACAGAATTTCCGATGTTTCATAATACACAAAAACATAGAATGACATAAATTTATTCAATATCAAACACATCAAGATTAATATTATATTTCTTCTGGAAGGCAAGCTCCAAATTTAGGCTCACGTAAAAAGTTTCCTTTGCCCAAAATAGGACTACGTTCTAAACAAGATAAGACCAAATCGGGACCTTTGGTGGGAAATATGGACGATATGCTTATTTAGGAAAAGTCCGCGTTTTAATTTAATATTACGAGTATATGCGACCGTTTTAATTATGCAAAGTGAAAGGAGTGTGTTGTGGTTATTAAAATTTTACGTGGGTGTTGCAACTAACCTCGGTTCATCAGTAGATGCCAGCTAGACGGTACTGAACATCTGTTTCGTATGTATTTTTTATTCATTAATAAAGTTCATCAATATTTGTTGCAGTGATATACAAGACCTTATCAAGGATAGTAAAATCAATAATATGCCTTACAATGTACATCTAGTTATAGACAAACACAACATGCAAATTTTTATGTAGGTTACAGGTACCATTTAGATACCTACATTAAAACCTAAAAATAAATATTAGGTCTCTGTTTAACAATGTTACAAAGTAAAATTGGTCTTTGTTTTTTTTTAAGCGGAGCCTTTTTTAAATTTATTATACATAGAACAACACAAGCCACCGGCAGTTCAGAAGGGAGTAGCCATATATACCTTATTTGTAGTTTTCCTTTATATATTTAATTTTCTGATAAAGAAAAGCTAGTATTCGGGGAATAATAAATGTTTTCTTGCTCTCCAGTTTTAAAAATTGAGGTTCGCCCCTTTGCAGCGTCAACGACGAATTGTACAGATTTTTGCAAAAAGAGATCTATCACGTCTAATTTCCAAAAAGATTGGTGACAACGCATCTGCATTTTGATTCTTAATCGAAGATAGATGTAGATATCTTTGGGCCACAGCAACCACTTACCATCAGGTGGACTGTGTGCTCGTTTGTCACCCTTATCCTACAAAAAATTGTCTCCCTGAGAATTAAAATAAATTTTTTTTTTTTGTGATATGCAAAGATGAATACCACATTGTTACCATCAATCAGTTACCAGAACCAACATATAATTGTGACATTAAGCTGCCACCGCACTTAATTATAGGTACTAAGTATGTACGGGGCACGAGAGACCACTAGGATGTCATTATCGCAGTATGGCCTAGCCTTAAATGGTGTGCAATTTAGCCAATTAACCACGAAGGATAGTCCAAGGTCCGAAACATGCCATTGAAAGGATGTGAAGTAATAATACCTTATAGTAAATAGGCGTTTTGAATGATAAACGTACATCTCTAACGTTAACAGTTGACTAATTACGATTCAAATTTTTAATTTTGTTTCTGTTACCAACCCGCCTGCCCAGCGTGACAGATATTGTAAGTATCCTCTTTTGAGCCGATCTTTAGGGAGGCCTAAGATCAGCAGTGAACTTTGATATGATAATGATAATGATGATGCTCATGAAGCAGAAAACCACTGTCTTATTACGTTCCACAGGTATCGTGAGAGGCGACTACGGGAAAGGCTGGATATTATGATTTACGATTATATATGGTACTGATAGATAACGATATCACCTACTATACTCTCTATATAAGGTTATTTTTCATAGGGTAGTCAAATTTTAAACTTAAGTGCAAATATATAAATAAAGATATTATACCATTATTGCAGTTTAAAATATGAGAAAAGAAGGCTTCTACTTTTATTTGAATTTATGCCAAATTGAATGTGATTTATGGGCAACATCTACGCGTACGCGTGCTCGTCTGTGAGCGAGCGTACGTAGTAAAATAGATATTTATGAATGACAATCAGTTAAAATAATGCATTACCACGCATTTTGAATTTAAAAGATAAAAAGAACAGAATGTTTGAGATTTTTCTTAATTAATTTTTCTTCACCATTTGCCTATATTACTTGTTCTGAACGCCGGTTATTGCAAAATAACCCTGTATATTTAAAATACTCAGACTGACGAGGAGGAATAGACAAGATTATGAACAGATTGTCAAAGGTGCGACATTACTACTGCTATCCCTTATACAATGGGAAAAGCCTATATCCAGCAGTAGACAGACCATTAGCAGGAGAAGAAGAAAGAACATCTGTTATAACCTTTTTATATACCTTTTTCGTGACTATTTGGCATTAGTAATCACCGTGTAGTGGCGTAGAAAGAATATCCACTACTCCATATCATCCCGTGGGTGCCGTAAGAGGCGACAGAGGGAAACAAATCAGGAGATGGGCAGCAACGTCTTCCTAATAATGACTATAAATAAAAACTGCGGTAGCCAACCCGCTTGCCAAGCATGGCAACTATGGCAAATATCTCCCATGAGGAAATCTATGGGGGAGGCATATGTTCAGCTGTGGACTTTGATAGGCTGTAACGGTAACAGATCGCTCGCGAAATTACTAACATTATTTTCAAAGTTTTTCTGACTGCTGAATTCCAACGTGGTTTGTACCATATCAATATTTTTTTTAATAAAATTTTACTGACTAACGAACGTACAGTCCACCTGACAAAGCCAACTGTAGACAAAGAGGGCTGCAGATACGTTTTCACCTGTACGTAGTACTATTATTTATTCTGAGCCTCTGATGACTATGATAGAATGCCTCACTGCCAATAAAGCAGAATATAATTAAAAATGTTGTACAACCGACTTCAATACAAATCATTAAGAATAACTCAAAAACTATTGGTCTGATCTTGATCCAATTTATATGGGACACATGAGAAGTACCAGCTTTCAAATAAAAAAAGAATCATCGAAATCGGTTCACCCAAAAAAGTTATGAGGTGACACACATTAAAAAAACATACACTCGAATTGAGTACCTACTCTTTTTTGAAGTCGGTAGAAAAGGGCTTGTAGTCCTTTTGTCTAGTTATTATAGATTTCATTTTCAAGCTAAATATAGGTATGCGATTTATGCTTCTATTGATAATCTGGGGAAAATCCCCGGTTTGTTTCTGTAAACGTTTTGTGATACATTAATTAAAAACTCCTGCGGTTTTACATTCGCCACAAGACAAGAGCAAATATTAAGTTTAATATTCTTATCGAAATACATATTACCTTTTGAATTGAGTTCATTATATAATAAAATAATATATGTAATAACATATTTTAAATAAATATTCAAACGTATTTAGAGAAATATTCATTCAGTAGACTTCACGAAATCCATCACGAGTAGAAAATCTAATATTGAACATTGGCCTAAACAAAAGATTTCACAAAATATACTCTGGAATCTTCCTTTTACGTTGCAGAGCGTTGCTACATAGCTGTATTATGGCTCCAGCACGAATGGATCGGATCGACAGGGGAAAGATCATGCAGATGCTCTTACAGATTACTAGCGAAATTGTAACATAGTGATGCTGTGTGTGTTTTGTACCATTTTGGAGGCATTCTATCTTACTCCTCAGAAACTTGTTGATAGATTGATGAATTTAGTAATATATATAGAAAGAGCTTCTAACTACAGCATCACACACAGTCAGGTGAACTGCGTGCTCGTTTGTCGTCCTATACGAGTATGTAAAAGTAAATTTGCAGCCTTTTTTGCGTCCCACAGTTGGGCACAGGCCTCCCTTCATTTCTGAAAGGTATGAAGGACAAGGAATGCGCGCGCTGCCCAATGCGAGTTGGCAAACTCAACATTACTTCATTTTTTTTAATTTCTCGAGTGACGGGATAAATTACATGATTATTGTAAACTAGGTGTACAGTAGAAACCTCTTATCTATTTCTACCACCAAATAGCATTGCGTGTACTGTTGTGTTATGATTTGACGAATGTAGAGCCAATACAATGAGGGCATTCACGACTTTTTCAGCCACCAGGGCAACGCCACTTAAAAGTGAGATATAATATTTGACAGATTTCATAGCGGGGAATTTAATTTGTTCGGAAAATGTAAAGGTTAATGTTTCTTCCCATATTTTATATTAATAAGAATAAAAATAAATAAACCACAGATATTCATAAAAGTAAATTTATAGAGTTAAAAATGTGCAAAAAGTAAATAGCAAACCACTGACTCATTATTTTATATATTAATATAATACTCTAGAAACTGATAAAGTTTTGTTAAAAACTAACTTCTCAATTAAATGACATTGTGTAACAAAAAACTTTACCTCGGTGTCAACTAGCGACATCTGCTGAGCAGAAAATTATTAGCCCTCAGTACAGGCAATGAGGTATTCCATCTTAGTCTACGGAGGTGACAAATAATCTGTAGCCTTCTTTATTTGAAATTGGCTAAAGATGTCTATGAACTGTAGAAGCCCCTCGTCATCAGGTAGACTGTAAATCGGTTGTTCACTTCAATTTTTTTTTAAATATTTAAAAGATAAGAATGCTGTTTTTTTTTTGTTAAATTGTAAATGTTGTAAGAAAATTAGTCTATTAGTACTTTAGGTTATTTGCCGCTTGTTTTCACTAGGTCTCACGCAATCGGTACTCGCTGACGGGGTGACGTAGCTTTATTGAAGTGAAAACGTCTTTAGTCGCGTTGAGCGATTTTCGGTAAGGGAAAAATTTATAGGTTCGCGTCACCGATGACCTCAGTTTCTTCTGTCGGCAGTCCTTATGACTGCCTTTGTTTTGAATTTTAAAATGAACCCAGTAAAGGTCAAATTTGAATTTTAAAAAATGCGTGAGTGTCGTGGAACACTCGTTTGGAATAAAGTTCCTTGCGTAGTATATTATTATTGATAAACGTAGGTATTATATTATTGATTAACAAATACAAATAAATGAATTACTAGGGTCTATTAAAATGAAGCGTCTTTTGAAATAAAATAATATTTCTTTCATGGCAAGATAAGAAAATGTGCGAGGAAGATGGATATTATTCCATCTCACTTCCTTATTTCGCCGCCAAGGCCGTCTACACTATGACACAAGTGGTAGTGACGAAAAAATTTACACTTTTTGTCGCGTAGCTCCCATCCGCCAAACCCGTACCGTCCGATAAAGAACTTCGTTCCAATTTAGATTTTGGACGCATTACCAGTACAAAGGTATCAGGTAGGCTCTGCGCTCTACTTGTTATCTGATTTCTCTATCTCTCTCATTACTTATCCAGCGTTGTGATTATGGGCAAATCTTTCAAACTAATATGTGTCAATTAAATTAATAACAAGAGGATTTTTATCCAGAAGTAGATTTACAAAGGCTGCCAAAGAAGATGAGGAACAAAGTATTTTATAAATTGAAGTGACAAACGCACTGCCAGTTCACTTGATGGTAACTGGCTACTGCAGCGTACTGCACCTGCAACTAACTTTAAGCAAAGAAATTTACAGATGCGTTAAACTAGGATGATGTGCCTCTAAACTTGTAGTTATACTTGCTCTCCATACCGAAATCCGAAATACAGCAGTGTACGCACTGCAGCATAGCTACAGGAAAAGGTTCATCATAACATTTACAATATATAATGCTATAGAACTTAAATAATTTCTTTACATAACATTCAAATATATACAATATTAAAAAAACCATAATAATAAAACTAAAATTAAAAACTTAAGTATCATACAGTGGAATTCGTTTTAGGTGGTAGAGCCATGCTGCTGCTTATTATATATAAAAAAGAGGACTGTATGATGTGTAGGAACTCCCTGCGGAATAGTGCCAATAATGCTGGCTGCGTTTACTCATTGAATGGCTATACTTAGCCTTTGAGTGAGAGAAGAACCAGCACTTACACATTCATTACAGCCTATAAAAGGCCATGCTGAAGATAGGCCTCCATATAAATTGCCTCATAGATTTGCCATAGTTGTTACGCTTGGCAAGCGATTTAGAAACCGCAGTTTTTATTATTTTGGGGTGTTATCAGGAAGATGCTGCTGCCAATCTCCTATTCCAGATTCCCTCTTTCGTCTGTTACAACACCCACGGGATGATATGGGATAGTGGATATTCTTACACCGCCACCACACAATTGGTGGCTCATACCATACAATACAGTAATACCATAATATCTATAGAAATAAATAAAATTGAAGTGTCTGTTTGTAATGTCAAAATAACAGCTTTTTAATAAATGCATATGAAAGTACATACGGTACTTATAACAAAAACACAATTTTTAAAATTTTTGTCTGTCTTTCTTTGTCTGTCTGTCTCTTTGTTCCGGCTAATCTCCGAAACGGCTGAACCGATTTCGATGGGACATTCACTGGCAGATAGCTGATATTATAAAGAGTCTTATGCTACTTTATTTTAGAAAAATAATTAGGGTTCCGTGCAAAAAAATTAAAACCCATGAAATCCAATCATAATAAATTTACACTAGCTGTTCATCGCGGGCGAAGTCGCGATGAACAGCTAGTAATATAATATATTACCGCTAAGAATTATTATATCTCGTTGAAATGTGAACATGACACAGGGATTTCATTCACGCCACGCAACCTATGGTTATGCCACCGGTAATCCCATATTTTGACCGATAAAACCATACGCCATTACTCATTGGTAACACATGAGTAATGTTAAAGCGACAACCAAGTTTATCTTGCGCTGTATACACGCGAAAATAGACTTTATACATCAATAACCATAAGTATATTAATTTCATAAATTTTTAACGGTACGGTTGTCTATGCTTAATATTTCGGGTACATGGTGAGGTTCATTTTTTTCGAGTTTTATTTCATTAAGTGCGATAGCATCGAGCCACCCACGCTGTGCGCCATAATGACTTGCCATATCTAACCTCTGTGCTCAGTACAGTTCTGAAGAAATTTGGTTACGATTAACCGTTATAAAGTAACATTTATTTCTTCCCGTTATCAAATAACATTTTTCTGGCATGGTATTAATATCTACTACATATTATGTTATTATTAACGTTTTGTACTCCATTCCAGTAGCGATTCACGAACATATTAATACCCTAATAGTTTTATTGTTAAGGGTAACGTGTGCAAAATTTAACGCAAAATTAAAGTCAACCTTTTAGGCTACCTTTCAAAAGATTCGTGGCTACTTTTTAATTAGACGTTAAACATAATCATGACGTATTCTCATTCGCTTTTTACCTTTTTTGTGGTTAACTGGGAAACTGTACAATTTATAATAAAACTTAAGTAACAAACAAACTTACAGTATTGATGATAAATGCCTACTACCATCGATATATATATATATATATATATATATATATATATATATATATATATATATATATATATATATATATCTACTACGTACTAAATTTCCGAACATACACTATGTTCAATGAACTGTACTGCAATCCGTACAGTGTGTCATTTAGTGTGGTTTCAATCTACTAGTTAGTCTGTGGTGGCGCAACTGCGTATGCGCGACTCTACTATCTCCCGCGCATGCGCGAAGACATAGAGTAGTGCACATTTTTTGTTTAGAATGGCTTCTCTAGTACGTAGTACATATAACTCAATGCCTACTACAATCCATAGACAAATGCAGCCAACTTTAAACAAAAGAGTTATGTATGTGTTATCGACTCTTAGGAATAAGGTGGAACGCCTCACAGCCCGCAAATATAGTACTGGTTCTCTATACCCTTACAGACCGAAATACAGCAGTACAACACTCCTAGGAACAAAAGAATTCCTACCACCTAAATATATATATATATATATATATATATATATATATATATATTACTTATGTAAACCACCGATTACCTGCCCGCTGGTCCGACCAGATTCAAAATATAACGGGACTTAATATTCCGACTGTCTTGAAACAAGCCGAGGACAGAGTGGTATGGAGGAAGCTAGTCGACACATCGGTGAAAGCATTCAGGACAAGCACGACCTTCAGTAATGAAGCACACGAATAAGAAGAAGATGTAAACCACAAGATTTATAATAAGCATTTGAAGTAGAAATAGTTTTTTTTTTTTTAATTTAATATAGAGAATCAAAACAAATATAATAATAACTGACACGTCGTTGGTCAATTGCTCGCAAACGTGATCACAGATTCGAAGCCCGGGTCGGGAAAAAATCAGTTATTGAGTTTTTCTCTCAAAAAATTCTCAGTATCAGCCCGGAGTCAAGACTTTGGTGGTGTTTCATTCAAGTTAAAGTTCAAAGCAAAGTAAAACACGTTAAGCCGTTGGGTCCTGCGCCTGATCTCTCTCCGGACTCTACCGTCCCATTGGACTATGAGAGTGAGGGAATAGAAAGTGCACCTGTGCTTGCCCATACACTTGGGCACTGTAATACTGTCCTGCGTCGATGGCTAGTCTCCGTTAAGGCTGGACGCCGTGACCGAAATTCGGTCTGCAGGACATTATTATTATTGATTATATATGATACTTATTAAAAGTTATTTTTATGTTTAATTTATTACTGGTTCGGGAAAAGCCTCTGCCCTGAGAAAAATCGACATAACCTAAAATTTTAAATTAAATAACATTATCCGTCTCAAAGGATTTTCGTGTGAAATGGTACAACGCTCGGTACTCTTTGCGCCAGAGTGTGCCGAGTTCACGTCTCCGACTCCCGCGTCTCAGAGAAAGTTGACAGAGGTTGCGGTAATTATAACAACCTCGACGTACTTAAGATGTACTCAGCGAGCCGACACTGACTAAACAATGGCAGATAGACCCACTTAACTGGGAAATTGTGAAATATCACAAGGTAAATGTTAATTAACAAGGCAGACTTGTTGTTGTCATAAAAAAATTAATTTAAAATGTGGTAAAGAAGTATTCCGCGTTTTTGGTTATTGGCTTATATAACAGATAAATTAATTACCTATACTACATAATATATAGCTATGGTATCAAGCTAAGGATCAGGTAGAGTGTGTGCTCGTTTGTCACCCGTATTCTATTTATAAAAAAAAAAACATAGTCCAGGTAATTTGTAAGTGATGCTATGACTCATAGACACCTAATGCCTCACTGCATGAACTGTAATTACATTTACTCTTTATAACCTCCAGACCGGAACACAGGAGTGCAAGCACTGCTGTTCCACGACAGAAATAGGAGAATATTGATGTATAAAGGAAAGGAAGAGTAGGAGAATACCCAGACAGATTCCTCGGTAGAGAGGAGTCCCACCACAAGTGCCCGTAAAGCTGATGGGATCACAATATTGCTTATAACCTAACGCCACTTCGTTTTTTTAACGTTTTCAGGATGTTTACTGATCAAACGACGTATCTAAGTTGTTATGGCTTCGTGGTTAGCGTGGCTTAGCATTGAGTTGCAGCGGTGAGGGCCGCGGGTACGATTCCCGCACGGAACAAGTAAATGTATAACCTACAAGTAATTGTTCCGGGTGTGGATGTTTATCCTTGTGCAATTTACATATGTAAACTGCCTCCATCATACAGGAGAAAATGAATGTGGGGGTGACGTTTTTTAAAAAGGACAAAATAAGGATAGATAAAATATACAACATTAAAGTTGTATTTTTAGCACTTTAATAAAACTGTGATAGTATTCGCCTAAGACGAAATTCCACTCTTCATAACCGTTACAATTAATTATTAATAATTTAATTACACTAAAATAAAATATTGCCCACTGATGAATAATATCTTGTGGGAGCATTCAAAACAGGTAAATACAACAATCATTAAATACAACGTAAGCAAACCTTAATTAAGTTGTTAGCTATCGTGGACGGATGTCGTCCGAGCCTTTTTAGCGGTTGGAATGTAATACAGAATTATTGATGCTAATAAGGAATTACTCTGCGATCCATTTTTTACTCTTTTTCCCCTATTTCGTTGACATACAGGTGAAACTGTTTTTCTCGTTGTGATATAAACCAGATAATGAGTGTTGTATAGATTAATGTATGCATTTCTTGTTTTTTACTCCATATGTATGGCCAGCATTATAATGGACTGTTGTAGCTTATTAATTTTGTAACATAATTAATTCAATGAGGAAATATTCGAATCAGCATGTTAAATGTATATTCTTCATCATTATTCCTTTCACGAAACGTTCCTTAGAGACTTTTTTACGTATATTTAGCTAGTGCTTCCCTACAATCTCACCTGATGGTAAGCGGTGATGAAGCTCTACAGCAAAACGTACTGTCTACGTAAAACATCCTATTCACTCTTCACACCCAGATTGTTATCGAACGGATAGACAAACATCGGCAAATTGTTCCACTTGTTTTGTAATGTATACAACGAAAGTAGTGGAATGGATGAGGATGGTAAGGTGTGTGATATTTGGCATAGTTAAAGTTTATTTGGAGGAGGAGTGCAATATGCACAAATATATTAAATCTAATAAAATAACAGATACATTGTGTACGTACATAATGCCTTGGTTACATTTCTCGCTGGTATTGCGGTCCGTAGCGTGATCCGTACCGGGTCGAGCCAAACTATTTGTGCTACAACCATAATATAGCTACAGCGTGACTCTACCACGTAAAACATAATATGTAGATACCACGTATAAGACATTATACGATAAAATTTTATGCCACACATCTGCCGACAGCGTTTTAATAATAATTAATTGGGTGTGCCATTAATTATTATTGAAACTGCAAATATTTATTTTTAATTTAAAGAAGTTAATTTGTGAATTTCAATATACGGCTAAATGTAATGAGGTTATTTAAAAAACAACACCAAATAAAGCGAAATATTTTGTGGTGGTAATAATTGAATTAAACTTTCATAGGTATTTTTTTTTCTCATAGCCACTACCTACCTGCAATTTATAAATAGATGAGACAGTCTTAATTAATATATTTTCTTGCAACCGGTTGCTACAACTGAGAAACTTTAATGAAGAAAATTGGTCAATTATAGTGAAGCGTTTTTAAATTGATAATAATTCGAGTTATGCTGATATACTTTTTTTGGTCTATTACAACTAACATTTTTTGACACAGCGATGAAATTATTATTTTTTTCTTATAGAGCCAAGGATAAAATACGTGCACGCACGCTTCACACACATATACACAAACTAACTTCTCTTTTCTTTCTTTCTCTGGTTATGAACTCATACGATTAGCATATTGGTTATCAATATCAACAATATTTATATATTATCCATTATAATAACAAGCATAATTTTTGAGATATTTTGACGACAGCTTATCCTACCAAATATTCAGTAAGGATGCTATCTCGACACGCCAGGATGACAGTACCACTTGAGTTTTATACCCTCTGAGCATTTTTTTATCACTTTAAAATAGTTCACGTATGGAGACATTTAATACGCAAAATCTACTTGTAACAATTATTATAATATAAAGAGAAACAATTCGATGTAGATCAAGTTCTCGTTTAACATACCCGTCTTAGTATACATATATAAGGTAGTTTATAAGTCTAAAGTTTAAACGAAAGTCTGTCTCAAGAAAGAAGTCCTGAGAGAAATGCGAATTGAAGTGTAATATAAGAGAGAACCACACCCGGGATTAACCTGAGGTCGATCTCCTCCGGAATCCAATGAAATTGTTAATTGAAATTTTAAGTGCCGATTTACTAATTATCTTCCCGTAGTATTTGTTCTTCTGTCTCTCCAATCGTGGTGTCTCCTAGGATTGTTATTACCGGTGGTTCAACCTCGTGTCCTTGCAGCGCAGATAAATTATCACCCATGTCAAGCATATATAAGTCTTTAGTTACTTTTGGAGAAGGTGATCTGTGTATCATAGCCTCAACGACGAATTCTGTGTCACCATCACCATCATCATTACAGCCTTTCATAAGTCCACTGCTGAACATAGGCCTCCCCCAAGGAATGCCACAAAGCACGGTCCTGAACCACCTGCATCCATCGACTTCCTGCATGTCTTACCAGGTCGTCACTCCATCTAGTGGAGGGTCGCCCTACACTTCGCCTACCGGTACGAGGCTGCCACTCGAGAACCTTTCTTCCCCATCGGTTGTCGGTTCCTCGAGCTATATGGCCGGCCCACTGCCACTTCAGCGTACTAATCCGTTGGGCTATGTCGGTTAGTCTGGTTCTACTGCGGATATCCTCATTTCTAAGTTTATCACGCAGAGAAACCCCGAGCATAGCCCCATAGAACTCTGTGTATTCTCCCACATTTTTGACCCTTAATCACTCTCGGAAATGAGAGAGGTTTGTGCCCAGCAGTGGGACGTATAAAGGCAGTAATTTGACAGAAAACAGTGGCGCCGCGGCTGAGAGATTTCTTTCGTGACAAAGATTTTTCATTAAACCTAAGATTATCCATAAACCGAGTTTTGTGATCAAACTTTTTTAAATTGTTCTTATATATTGTCTCAAATTCAACTTTTTCTAAATAAATAGGCAGCGTGATTAGTAAAATGCAGATATGATTGACTAAGAAATAACTAAATGACGTTTAAAATCTTATAAATATGCTGACTTACCTAGCATTTTACTCAGGTCGGCGTTGTGTAGGTCTGGATTCTCATCAGCTAATTTTTTCCGTTCCACCTTCGCCCAAACCATGAAGGCGTTCATAGGCCTCCTTATTCTGGCCTCTTTCAGAGCTTTTGCTTGCCCCATTTTTGTTGTAAAGGGGGCTCTTGCATATTGCTGTGTGGTATAGTCTCTGGTAGTGTCATAAGGACTTCTATATTCATATTGAGTCCTATAGTCCAAGCCGTACGGTAGTGTGGACCAGACCACCAGTTCTGGACTGGTTTGGTCTTGAGCTGAGTCAGTACTGTTCTCGACAGCTCCTTGGACGTATTGCTCGTAGGTGCGATGGTAAGTTGGTGGAGATTCTGCGATACCGGCACCCCCCGAGTCCATCATACTGCAAAGTAAAATTTATAATTAGAAAATAGAATTGTTTACTTTAAAGGTGGTAGTGACGGTGTAAGAATATCCACTAGTGCCATGGGTATTGCAAAAGGCGATTGATGGAAACTGAAGCAGAAGATGGGCAGCAGCATTTTGCTGATACTGCGGTTGCCATTCGTGTGCCAAGCGTGGCAACTATGGCAAAATCCGCTATACGAAACAATCCATGGGGGAGGCTGTAACGGTAAACGTGGTAGAGCTACTTATCTATTTTCATTATGACTTCAGTAGAAATATGACGGATTCACAAAGGATAAACCTCGTTTGCATGTAATATTCGTTACTTTTTTTTCTCATTATTAGTTTACTTTTGCTGCACTACCTTTTTTATAGGATCGGGTCACAAACTAGCACACAGTCCACCTGATGGTAAGTGGTTGCTGTGGCCCATAGACATCTACATTTATCCTCGTTTGCGAATCAAAATGCAGATTCGTTGTCACCCGTGAAGACTAAGATGGAATGCCTCTTCTCCAGTAAAAAGGGTCTCCGGTTCTGTACACTCACCATACGAAACACAGCAGTGTTAAACTGCTATTTTACGCTGGTATTCTGTGAGAGCGTGGTCCTTCCCCGGTCGAACCGACCCATTCGTGCTACAACTATACTACTAATATAGCTGCAGCATGGCTCTACCACGTTTACGTCACCTCCCATATGTTTATCTCAGCTTAGCCTAATGGTTGACTGGAAGAGAATGTCTTAAGGCATTAGGTCCGCCATATGTACGATTCTTCTTTGCATAAAAGTTTAAATAAATTAGAACCGGAGCATATATTCATTTCAATTGACAACTCATGCTAGTTAAAGTTAAAAAAAAATAAGTTACAGCCTATATACGTCCCACGGCTGGGCACAAGACTCCTCTCATTTCTGAGAGGGTTTTTAGGGCTAGGAAATGTCCGCCGCGCTGCCCCAATGCATGTTGGCGAACTTCACATGTCTTACTAGTAGCTATCATCAAATACATTTTTGTTTTTACATATCTCTCTTTAAAAAGTAAATTAATTTTTAGTGACGAATCTAGTGTATATTTATAAGATTTTGAGATAAAAAGTGCCTACACAAGGTTTTAGAGCATCTCTTTTGTCTAGGAGTCTATCTAGATGGCTATAAGTACACCCCACTGTTGTGTTCCGGATAGAATGGTGAGAGAGGCCTTGTTTTTTAAAGTTGGTACCTAGTGTCGACTGCAGCAGCCACTTATAGATAAATCATACTATGAGTAGCTGGTACCCGACGCGTTGCAGCCGCATAAGAAACAATTGTGGAAATATCGTTTTAAATTTGGAACAGTTATATTCTTTAATGAGGGTTAGTAATTTTCTGCTCATCAGATGTCGCTAGTTGACACTGAGGTAAAGTTTTTTGTAACACAATGTAATTTAATTGAGAAGTTAGTTTTTCAATAAAAGTTTATCAGTTTCTAGAATGTTATATTAATACACAAACAGTCAGTGGTTTACTCTTTAATTTTTTACACATTCTGAATTTTTTTTTAATTTTTCTACTTTTATGAATATACACTGGCTGGAACCCGGCGCGTTGCTGCCGCAGAAGAAATAATTGTGGAAATATCGTTTTAAATTTGGAAGACTTATATTGTTTAATTAGGAATGATAATACATTAATTGAAATTGAATGACATATTATGACTTTCAAATAAATGTGTCGGCACGACACGCGCCACTTACTGTAATTTAATTGCACTATCCCTATAACCTTCGTGCATCGATATATATGTACTACGCACTAGATTTCGCATTCCGAATATTGACTATGTTCAACTGAACTGTACTGCAATCCGTACACAATACTAAATATTGCGTAAATTGAAGATTTGTGAATTCCATAAGATAATTATTATTACATTTAATTTAGAAATATATTTGTTTAGATTAAAATAAGAGTGTTTTATATTAAATTCTTATATTTATTTTATATTAATATCTTATTTTGTATTAAATTAAAGTCTTCGCGTATACGTGACTCTACTATCTCCCGCGCATGCGCGAAGACATAGAGTAGAGGTAGAGCACAATTTTTCTTTGGAATAGCTTCTCTAGTACGTAGTACATATAACTCAATGCCTTCGTGCAAGTGGAAGCATTAATTTGACGTTTTAGCGCAATCTGATGAACAGTATGGCAGCGTATAAAATACGAACAAACAAAAATTATTTTTTATATATTAGATTATAAAAAAGTAAGTCTTATTTCTTTACTTAATTAATGTTAAATAAAGAAAACAATTATGCAATCGATATCCGACTGGTCTCATGTGTAGGCAGCTCGTAACATGGGCAGTCTACGCGGAATTCGAAAAATTCAGCCAACGTGGGTGTCGTTTTGCTTATTACCGCGAGTTAGCGTGAATATAACGATATCAGGAAACAGCGTAAGACGACCTGGACTGCGGTAGAACATAGTAAAGGTGTGCGCTTACTTGTGCGTAACGACCGCCTCGATCAATTAGTCGAAGCACAGTAAAGGCTATCACAATGATGTGCAATACACGGAACTTGTAACAAAGTTATAACATCACACTATAAAATTTATTTTGTCATTTTATCCCATACATAATTTTTGTTTTATTTGTTACATAACATAATAAATATCGATCTAAAAGAGTAGATCTGTATAATGTACTGCAACAAATTTATTTATTGTACAGCATCTTAGTAAAACCATCTTCGAGTTACGCTATGATGCACTGTGATCTCATTTCTAAATGTAAGTAAACTTTTATAGTGGCCTACAATTAATAAGGTTCGATGTAAATATGGTTATAGTCAATAAGGATCAATGATGAAACTGAAATGTTCTTATAAACCAAAATTTAAAAAATCATAAATAATTATATAATATAATCATATATAAATAATAATAAAGAGAAATAAAACATAGCATAACAGTAAAATATTTATCCAACTGATAGTTACATCTTTTGTGCTTGTCTAATAGTATCTTGTACATCGAATACGAAATATTAAAATTTTCTTAAACTATTACAAACCATAACCATGTATCGCACTAGTGACTACGTGGCCTAAGTTTACGGCTAATCAATCGACACCTGTTGCAATGGGAGAGTAGCCGGAGACTCTCCTAGGTGGTAAATTACCTTAGGGTTAATACTTTTATCTACTTTAATAGCCGCGTATTAAATTTATGTAATATAAAAGTTTTTGTCCAAAGTACTCGCAGTAGGACAGTGCTGCGGCAATTTTGCTGTTTGTATATAATAATACGAGCAAATGATGTATTATAATATATATGATATTTTTATTTAATTATCTTTATATGTTAACTTTATTGTGCTGTATTGTGTTGTGACAACGATTTTTTTTCTTTCTATAAAAAAAAACTTTTTCCTTTATCATCGTTATCATTATAGTGCTTCAAAATTTTAAAGCTGAACAGGAACAGGCCTGCTCCTCACAAGATACGGTGCTAAGCCACCTGCATCCATCGACTCCATGCTTACCAGATCGTCACCCCATCTAGCGGGGAGGGGACAGTATGGCCGACCTACTGCCACCTCCGCCTACTGATCCGTCATCATTACTGCCCTTGACAAGTTCAGTGTTAAACATATGCCTCCCCAACAAATGTCACAAAGCACGGTCCTAAGCCACCTGCAACCATCGACCTCCTGCATGTCTTACCAGGTCGTCACTCCATCTAGTGAGGGGTCGCCCTACACATCGCCTACCGGTACGAAGCTGCCACTCGAGAATCTTTTTTCCCATCGGTTGTCGGTTCTTCGAGCTATATGGCCGGCCCATTGCCACTTCAGCTTACTAATCCGTTGGGCTATGTCGGTTACTCTGGTTCTACTGCGGATATCCTTATTTCAAGGTTTATCACGCAGAGAAACCCCGACCATAGCCTTCTCCATAGCTCGCTGAGCGACCTTGAGCTTCCTCATACGGCCAGCAGTAAAGCACCAGGTCTCAGTTCCATAAGTCATCACAGGCAACACACACTGGTTATACAATCTCGTTTTCAAGTTTTGAGGTATACCTGACGGGAAGATGTGTCGTAATTTCCCTAACGCTGCTCAGCCGAGTTGAATCCGTCGATTGACCTCTCGGGCGAAGTTGGACTTACCTAGTTGGACTATTTGTCCCAGGTAAACATAATTGTCAACAACTTCGAGCTCAGTGCTCCCAACAACTACCGGCACAGGTGTGACATGAACGTTACTGATCCGTAATAAAAACAAATACCTTTTCACAAATCGTAAATTAATTTCTTGAATATATCAAATGGCGGATTCATTATATACATTTTAATTGCTATTGTAATTATAGTATGTAATATATAATAAGTAATTAAAACGCAAAATTGGCGAAGATGACCAGCATGAAAATGTGAAGCTGCTACAGGTACTACGATTCGACTGCCAAGAGTAACTATGACAAATCCTTAATGAATGGAATAGTCCAAATCCGGCAGTTGACATAGTTTCTGACGAAAGAACAAGTAATAATGACTATCCTTATAAACTTTTTATACATTTAGTTTGTATTATTTTTGTAGTTCCTATTTCCGCTTATTTTTCCGGCATATTTCTGTCCAATTTGTGTTAACTACAGATTTCTAACAAGGAAGTAACAAGTTATAATACGTCATCCGATACAACAAACGAGCAATTCCAAATTTAAAAGGAAAGCCCGCGCCGGCGCCGGCGCGCAAGTTACTTTAACTTCCCAGAACGCCGATAGGGGCGCCACCGTGTGGGAACCGTATGGCGCATTGTTCTTGCGATTTCACCTGACTCTCATCTTCGACACGTCAGTTAGCTTTTCTGGAAACTACGGGTATATACTTAAAGTGTATGTGAGGTACTTTTACTTTTTCTTGACTCAAACATATGTTATTACACACTCCTGTGCGAGCTTAGAGGTCCTTCGTGAGTTTTCTTACAGAATAAATTTCACCAACGAGTACACAGTCCACTTAATAATAAATGAATGCTGTGGCCCATAAACATCTACATTTATCCACCATTAATAATCTAAATGCAGTTGCGTCGTCACCCCTGAGGACTAAGATGGAATGCCTCGTTATCAGTAAAAATGATTTCCAATTCTTTACACTCATCATACGAACACAGCACCACAACTTTATGCTGCTATTTCACACTGGTATTCTGTGAGAGCGTGGTCCTTCCAGGACGAGCCAACTACTTGGTGCTGTAGTCATAATACACCAGTACCGTGGCTCTACATTACATAATATAAAAAATAATATTTCGCAGGTACGTGAAGTTCGCCAACACGCATTAGGGCAAAGACGTGGCAGTCTTCCCTGCTGCAACTTATACCTTATAAATAAGAGGAGTCTTGTTGAGCAACAAGAACTTTATGTTTTAATGGGAGCCGTACTCAGAGGCTAGAGCTAGCTGTTAATTTCACAGTATGAAACATATTCGATCCCCGCCGTCATCAGTGAAACTGTATGTTCGGTAGTGAAGGAAAATATAGTAAAGAAACCTGTATATCTAAGAACTAAACAAAACATTTCTAAGACATGATGTGCCTTTACCCTCTCAGAAATAATAAGAGGCCTGTATACAGCAGTGGGAAGTGTATAGGCAGTAACTTTATGTTCAAATTAATCATAACATATGCGTTTTGCAAACATTATATATAATTCGATATGTAACTGAGGAAAGAATAAATAATTCTCAAGTAAGATATTAGAGACTACGGACGGAAGTCTGTGTGTCAGGATCCTGACACACCTCTCTTGCCTCCTTTACATCCATATATCTACGCATACACGCTCGTCGGTAAAGGGTACTCCTAATCTGGCCCATTTTCATTGTCTACCTATCACATTCATAATACATTTCATTTCCCCCTCTGGATGACAGGCGTGAGTGTTTGTGTGTATATTACGCTAGTGCTAGTGGCGACGTAAATTAATCCATCACTCTAATTCTTGGAAATCCTAAAAGTTGAATATGATATTTTTTCAAATAGAACTCTAGTAACGCTATTAACATTACTAACACTCCCGTACGAGTCCCCTAGGAGTGACAACGTATCTGCAGTTTGATTCTAAATCGAACACAGAAGTAGAAGTCTATAAGTCGCAGAATCCACTCACCAGGAGATCTATCAGATGGACTGCGTGATCATTCGTCAACCTTATGATTGCAACATGTCTGTGTAGTATTATATCTATATAATAAAATACGACACAGTCATGTTGCAATCATAATACATCCTGACAGTTTCTCTACTACAGCCCTACACTAGGATTTTCTTCTCTATCGTGGAAATAGTTAACATACATAAATTAAACAAAATCGAACATACAGACCCGGAACAATCATTTGTACGCCATACAAATAGCTGTTCCGTGCGGTATTCGAACTCGCGGCCCTCTGCGCCACTACTCAAAGCCAAGCCACTGCGTCACTGAGCCGTTCTCTTAATTATTACTAAACGCTGCACAGATTTATAACTCAGTACGAAAGCACGTAGAAGATATAAAATAATAATATAAAACAACGATTTCGTCATCCATTTTATTGTAAATACGTAACGCGAAGATGCATGCAATTGGTTTTCTCATGAAAGTGTAAATATAAATAAAAAACTCGCTTAACAATCGACAAGCGACTCCGTTAGAAATATCGCATTCCGGTTCATCTAAACAAATACTGTAAGAATGATTAAAGCATTAAATCAGACTATTGTGTTATGGAATCCATAATTAATCATACATTTTAAACTATTTTTGTGAATTACGTAATTAATTAGGTGGTTAAGGACCGTGCTTTGTAGCATGCCTTAGGGGAGGCCTATGTTCAGCAGTGGACTTGTGAATGGCTGTGTTGGTCATGATGACGTAAATAGTTATAATTAGCGACAATCTGTTATCAAACATTTATCAATACAAATATCAATACGTAGTTTAGCAATTGTTTGCCGACAAACGACTTAGCAATCCACCTGATGGTAAACGACTGCTGTAAGCCATGGGCACCAGCAACAAACTTTAAACAAAGAAAGCAAAGAAAATAGATGCATCATTTCACCTAAGCGAACTTAATGGAATACTTCGCAGCCCTTAAATATATTGGCCTTCTGACACGATACAAAACAGTGCACATAGCACTGCTTCTGTTACGCAGAAATAGATGAGATGGTGATATATACTCAGATGGAGTCGTAGGCCGGTATTCCGAGACATTATCATCGTCATCATTACACTCTATCACAAGTTATACGTAGTAGAGCCATGTTGCAGCTGTATTAGTAGTATAGTTGTAGCACGAATGGGTCATCTCGACCGGGGAAGGACCACGCTCTCACGGAATACCAGCGTAAAATAGCAGCTTAACACTGCTGTGTTTCGTATGGTGAGTGTAGAGAACCGGAGACCCTTTTTATTGAAAATGAGGCTTTCCATCTTAGTCCTCACGTATAATTTTGATTCTTTACTGAGGATAGATGTAGATGTCTATGGGTCACAGTAACCACTTACCATCAGGTGGACTGTGTGCTCGTTTGTCACCCTATCGTATAAAAAAAAGTTCACTGCTGATCATAGACCTCCCGCACAAATTGCCTCATAGAGAGAAATCTGCTATAGGTTCCACTCTTGGCAGGCAGGTTGGCGACCGCGATTTTATTCAGTTATCAAGAAGACGTTACTAGCTATCCCTGTCCCTGTTTAATTTTCCTCCGTCGCCTCTTACGAAGCACAAGGGATGATAATATGGGGTGATAGATTATCTTACAATGCCGCTACACGGGGCAGATCAACATTTGTTTAACAAAATATGGCCTTGAATTAATTGTGTAACTCCAGTTTGTCACCGAGCACCGGCCCTAGACAGCAAGGAAGCTATAAGTAAATATCCATAACTAACTTATACTTATTAAGGTAACTAATGCCTGCAACCTTTTTATAGAATAAGGTAGACGAACGAACACACTGTTCAGCTAACGATAAGTGGATTATGTGACCACCTACATCTATTTTTAATTAATAATCACAATTTAGCCTCGTTTCCAGTAAAAAGAATCGGTTCTCTACACTCACAATACAAAACACAGCAGCATTAAACTGCTGCTATTTTACGCTGGTATTCAATCTTGTAATATTTGCCACGCACAACTTCCTTGTAGAATCGACTACCACCAGCGATTTTTCCGGACCGATACGACTTAGGGACCTTCAAGAAAAGAGCCTACTCCTTTTAAAAGGCCGGCAACGCATCTGCAATTCCCCTGGTGTTCTAGTGGTTCATGGGCGGCGGTAGTCTGCTCCTCTCCTATAAAAAAATGAATGCTGTGGCCCATAGACACCTAGATACACACCACATCTATCCTAGATTAAGAATCAAACTGTAAATTCGTTGTCAGGCCCCTGAAGACTAAGTCAGGTGTGACAACGGCTCATACCAGCAAAAAGGGTCTCCGGTTCTCTACACTCACCATACGAAACACAGCAGCATTAGGCTGCTATTTTACGCTGGTATTCTGTGAGAGCGTGATCTTTCCTTGGTCGAACCGACTTATTCATGCTACAACGATGATATATCTGCAGGGTGGGCCTAACACGTTCATTTTTAGCATTTTTTGAGAAAATTATAGTATATCCCTTACAACCATCGTTGATACCTGATTTAATAAAAGTTATAAAACACTTTTTACGCCATTGATCTTCGGGGTAGGAGAACTAAATATAGTTAGGTTAATGATCCGAATTAGGATCCCCACTCAAACCAAAAAAATATTTCAAATGCAAATTCAGAAATAATAATTTGTTATTTTTTGCATCGTTATTACTTATTGTCTGCGTATTGAACATATGACTCTGATGACACGATATTTGCAGTCTGATATTCTAACTAAAATCAATACAATGATGTTAAATTACATCGATAACAGAATCAAAGACAAATCACGTGTTAAAAAACCATTTCTTTTTAAACACGTTGTAATCTTGAACGTGGAAAGTGCCCCCCTTTACAGGGGTGATGTTCGCACATTATTTTCAAATATCGCACAAGACAATAGCCATTGTTGACAGAACGCGACGTTAGCGTTCCACGGACTTATCTCGAGATATCGAAAACTGCACCGTATCATTCGATTCTTCTCTTGACACAATCGATTTTGATGATGATGATTTTAATGTACTGGAAAGGTGATCGATTTATTAGGAAGTCTGTGATCGGATTGGAATATATTATGAATCACTTGTGTAGTGATTCATTCAGTTTTATGGGTGATTCAGTGTAAGCCATATTAAACGTTTAGGGATAATCCACTAGCCCAGTAAGTATCAGAATGACAGATTTAAATAGTAAATATTTAATTTCGAATGGACTCATTCTACTTTATTAATTAAACATTGTACCCCAGAGCGAATTTCGGTCACAGCGGCCAGTCTTAAGGGATACTAGCTACCTACGCAAGACAGTACTACGAGCATATGCACAAGTGTGTGCGCAAGCACAAATGCACTCTCTATTTCCTTACTATCACAGTCCGATAGGACGGCAGTCCGACACTAGGGATGAGATATAAAGCGCAGGACCAATAACAATTTTTATACGTGGTAGAGCCATGCTGCAACTATATTAGTAGTATAGCTGTAGCACGAATAGGTCGGCTCGACCGGGAAGGACCACGCTCTCACAGAATACCAACGTAAAATAGCAGCTTAACACTGCTGTGTTTCATATTATGGTGAGTGTAAAGAACCGGATACCCTTTTTACTGGAAAAGAGGATTTTAGAATAGAATAGAATAGAAAATTTTTTTATTCAATATAGATCACATGTGTAATTCTTATTGAAAGTCATTTTTTACTTTACCACTGGTTAGAAAAAAAACTTCTGTCCTGGGAAGAACCAGCAAGAAACCCAGCGGGACTTTTTTTTCAAACATATCTTACATTAATGATTGGTAGATACAAAATTTATTTTAGAAACAGCTTGGCATCTTAGTCCTCACGGGTGACAACGCATATGCATTTTGATTCGCAAACGAGGATAGATGTAGATGTCTATGGGCCACAACAACCACTTACCATCAGGTGGACTGCGTGCCCGTTTGTCACCCTATCCTAGAAATCGACTAGGAGGACATAATGACCGTGTAAAAATATGAATCGTGTGTAGAACTAATATATATTAATTACTATAAGGCTTTAATTTTTTTTAAATCCCTAATTCAGATTAATTTGTCGCCGCGTTAAATACATGCCATTAGCGATTATAATAAAACACTACAACTTTTTTTTATTATGAACCCAGCAATGGAATGTTATTGACTGAGAACAATGGTAATTATACGATCGCAAAAATCTGTCAACCTATAACATTTAACGAAAATAATATTATTAATTATATACGTCCTTGACACTGTAGTTAATACACAATCATGGAAACACGGTTACTCACACAAACATACAAGACACACTTTGAAAAACGTAAACACGTGGAACTGCACACAGCCAGTGCAATATGCACCGCTGATAACTTATCACTAGATAAGCGATCTCGTTATCAGGGATGCAACGGACCGAACAGCCACTTTACTAGAATAGTTTTAAAAGGAATCAAGTAGGGATTAGATTTGTATGAATATTATATATATTAAATATGAATGTAGCCTTATGGGTTAGATGTAAGGACAAACTTGTACGCAGTAGAGCCACGCTGCTATATTATGGTTTGAACACGAATGGATCGCCTCGACCAAAAAAGGAGCACGTTTTCACAGAATACCAGCGTGAAATAGCAGCTTAATGCTGCTGCTTTGTATGGTAGGTGTAGAGAACCGGAGACTCTTTTTACTGAAAACAAGGCATTCCATCTTAGTCCTTAAGGATGGCAACGTATTTGCATTTGATTTCATCGGTAGTGTCTGTAAAACAACGATCCACTTTCCATCCGTTTGTCACACATACAAAAATATTAAGCAATATAAAACAGTAAACAATTATGTGTCTTTCTAGGTATTCGGAATCTTGTTTTGCCTAATAGTCCGTCTGGTACCTTGCACTGCTATCTTTTTATTTATTTATTTAAACTTTTATGCACAAAAGAGAAAACGTACGTATGGCGGACTTAATGCCTTAAGGCATTCTCTCCCAGTCAACCATTAGGCTAAGCAGAGAGCATATGAGAGGGAGTGCAGCAAAATAAACTAATAATAAGAGAGGTAACGAAGTTCGAATAAACCAGTAATATATAAGCCAATAATATAGTGTAGTGTATAATTTAGTGTAATTACCATTGAGTTATATGTACTACGTACTAGAGAAGCCATTCCGAACATGGACTATGTTCAACTGAACTGTAGTGCAATCCATACAAACTAAATATTGCGTAAATTGAAGATTTGTGAATTTCATAAAATAATTATTATTACATTTTATTTAGAAATATAGTATGTTTGTTTAGATTAAATTAAGATATTTTATATTAAATTCTTATATTTATTTTATATTAATATCTTATTTTATATCAAATTAAAGTATTCGCGCATGCGCGACTACTACTCCCGCGCATGCGCAAAGACATAGAGTAGGACACAATTTTTGTTTGGAATGGCTTCTCTAGTACGTAGTACATGTAACTGAATGGTAATTACTAATTATACTAACTCTTCAGTACAATTACAGGCTGTCAGCCATTCTATCTTAATCCTCAGCGGTGATCTGTAGCCTTCTTTGTTTGAAGTTGGCTGCAGGTGTCCATGCACTGCAGGAACCACTTACCATCACGTGGATTGTAAGTTCGTTTATCATTATAGTTTTATATAAAAAAGTGTGTGTGTGTGTGTGTGTGTGCACTTATGTACACACGTAGGAAGTTATACTTCTTTAGCGTAACAAAACAAAAAATCTTGAAAGTCAATTACCCACTGAAGTTATCGCTTTTAGGTGACAGTGGGCGGGCGCACCGTAACAACTTCATGGTGTCGTTTTTAGCTGTCGGTGTCGCGCACATCGTAAAAATTCACACTTATCGTTTTTCCTAAACGCCCCAAAAGAAGTATAACTTCAAAAATATTAGAATTTTTTTTATGCTGAATGAGTTTTTAATATATTACGAGTATATAGAGTTATTTTTCAAAGATTTTTTTATAGGATAGGGTGACAAACGAGCACACAGTCCACCTGACGGTAAGTGGTTGCTGCGGCTCATAGACATCTACATCTATTCGATTACAAGTCAAAATGCAGATGCGTTGTCACCCGTCAGGACTAAAATGGAATGCTTCGCCTCCAATAAGAAGGGTCTCCGGTTCTCTACAATCAAAAATTTACGCTGGTATTGGTAGTAGCCAAATTTTAAACTTAAGTTCAAATATATAAATAATGATATAACTTTATTGAAGTTTTTGAAAATACGAGTAAATAAAGCTTCTACGTTTAGTTTAAAATCATCCCAAACTGAATGCGATTTATGGGCAACAACCTTTTTGTCTACCCATCGACCCTTAAAAATGTGTGCGTGCGCAGTAAAATCAGTTAAAATAGTGCATTACTACCCATTTTAAATTTAAAAGATAAAAAGGACAGAATGTTTGAGATTTTTTTAAGTAATTTTCCTTCACCATTTGACTATATTACCTATTCCAAACCTTCTTTGCAAATTTGGCGGGTTATTGCAAAATAACCGTGTACCTATATAATGCAAAAAATGAAAAAGTGGACACCCAAGACAAAATAAGGCGATGGACTGGTTCTTACGCCAGTACACCAAGGCACAGCTTATCTCACTAATATTCTGTATTAAGAGTAACTCCCTTATTTGCTTAATAAGAAATAAAGTTGTCCAGAGAAATATCTGAAACTGTATCGCGAATAACAATCACAAACACAATCTTATTAGCAAGCCTTTAGCGAGAAACTATTTTAAAAAGAAAGTTATGCCGTGGTCGATGTACTTTCGTTATTGCTTTATTGGAATTCACCATTAATTGGCGCTAATAACGTAATAGTTCTCATTGTATTTCAATATTGTGGTTGAAAGTGTCGTAAGAGCGTCTATGGGAAATGCCAGAACTAGCCTCCGATAGATGGCGTTTTTACTATTTCGTTTATGTCAGACAAAGAGCAGCTTCAGACCAGTTACAGAGAGCAACTACAGCAATATCACATCCACTTTAACCTGGAAATGGTATCAGTACCTATAACGGGAATGGCTCCAGCCTCATCTCCAGTCCAGCCGTCGATTAAAACCTAAGAGTTAAATTTATAAGTTGAACTTACACGAACTGAATAAATTTATAATAATTTATAACATAGGTTTATCAGGGGAACCTTGTTTTCACTACGTCGTAACCTACTGTAATATATACATATATATATATATATATATATATATATATATATATATATATATATATATATATATATCAGAATAACTTCCGACCTTATATTTTACAGATGGTGTGGAGAATGGAGATCAGCTGATCAGTTTAAGTAGTGAACTATTAAAATGGTGTTCAATGTTCATATTCCGTTGAAATACTGGTGGAAAAATGTCATTAGTTCTGTGGCGTTGGAAGGAAAAGGGGAGATCTCCCGCCGGGCAAGGTATTCTGCCCGGGGAGCGGCCAACGCTCTGAGTAACTATGGAACTTTGTTAGCGCGATTTTAGCTTCGATATGTTTCGCTTGTGGTGCGACGACAGCGCCGCCACATCACCCCCCTGCTCAGACCGGAGGTCGATAGTGCAGTCTAGATGTCGATGAATTTGCAAGTGCCATGGAATTACCTTGTAGTATGCGGTGAGTCGAGAAGAAGGCAAGTAATTTGCGAGAGTGCCGTGAAGCAGAGGCGAGCAGTAAGGCTCAGAGCTGTGCCGAACACTGTAGCGCAGAGAGTAGCTTAAAGGAACAGGAAGCATTATTATTCCAGTGCTGCGATGAACCTTTGTAAAGCTAGATGGCTTACAGAATGTGAAGCCTGCAGACAATATCAGCTCGGGAGCGAATTAATGGGGTACTTGAGGATGATGAAGGTTTGAAGGTGTAGTTTCCGAAGGTTTGTTGGTTGCGTGTTCATATCACGTTGGAGTCATCACTGTGGCGTTGGAAAGAAAAGGGGAGATGTCCCACCGGGCAAGGTATTCTGTCCGGGGAGCGGCCAACGCTCCGATTGGCAGTTCGGAGCTATCCTATATATAGTGCTTTAACTTCGGAACTTTATTAGCGCGATTTAGGCTTCGATATGTTCAGCTTGTGGCGCGACGACAGCGCCGCCACAGTTCAATGATTGAATTAATCAGTTGTTTAGGTGGGAGCGAAACCATCAGATAGAAGGACTTACCCTTTTTTAATCCGTCTTTGCTAAGGCATTATTCCTCACCTAGGAATATTTTAACAACAAGGGTGGCAAGCGAGCATAAAATCCATCTTTTAATAAGGAGATGCTGTGGTCCATAAACACCCACATCTATCCTCGATTTAGAATCAAAATGCCGAATGCGCTGTCACCCCTGAGGAATAAGATGAAATATCTCGTTTCCATTAAAAAGGGTCTCCGGTTCTTTACACTGATTAAACGAAAACGTGGTTGCACTAAGCCACTCTTAAACACTGGTATTCTGAAAGGAATTTTGCCTTGATAAAACAAATAATCTTAAATTAATACTTAGGGTTAGTGTAGAGTTATAAATTTAATTTGGAATTATATTCGTCATTTATATTTTAAAGACAAAGATCATAATAGTTCTTTATTTTACGTATTACGGCTATGCGCAAGCTTTCTTCATGAAGTAATCTGCCGAGATTACTTGATGGCAAAAACAATTTGATTGATATTCGATTTAGATCTCAACGTGATCGCTACCATTTTAAATCTGAACCGAACTGTTTCATAATCGATAAAGAAGCCCTTCAATTTGAAATCCTTAAAGCGTGTTTTCATCAAAGCGAACGCACTGATACCCAATTTGGCCGTTGCAAAAACAGAGCGATGTTAAGCGCGCCGTCCTACCGAGCGAGGCTTTATTAAACAACGCTTCCGTGCGACGGAATGTACTCGCTTGTAATGAACACGTTCGGCGAATTTGAGCGGAGTGGTGCACTCAGTGGGAAACCTTCTTACCACTCAATACATCAAGTTACACATGTGAAATATTTAAGTCGGGTTTTATTTTTCCTATGACGTATGTTTTACGACCGCGTAGTGGTGGTGTAAGAATATCCACTACACCATATCATCCCGTGGGTGTAGTAAAAGGCGACAGAGGGAAACAAATCAGGAGATGCAGCATCTTCTAATAATGACTAAAAATAAAAAAAAACTGCAGTTGCCAGCCCGCTTGCCAAGCGTCTGTAATTAAATTCTCTATACCCTTCATATTGGAACACAGAAGTTCAAGCGTTAGCATTCAGCGACAGAAACAGCTAAGACGATATTTTCCAGACGGATTCTTAAACAGAAAAGCAGTCCTATCTATAGATTACCTATTTAAAAAGGCCTAAAAATTACAAGATCTAATATTAAATATCCTTCTTGCATATACTCATAAAATACGATGAGAACATAAGATCATTCTCGACATCTTATTCCAATCTAAGGCTGAGTTACGATTAATTATGTTTTAAGACGTACCAACATATAACTATTCCTATATTATAAACACAAACAATATTACAAAGTAATAATGTTAATAAACATAAAAATGATAAGTAAAATTTTTCAAAGATTTTTTTTACGTGCTAGAGCCATGCTGCAGCTATATTCTTAGTATAATTGTAGCACGAATGGGTCGGCTCGACCGGGGAAGGACCACGCTCTCACAGAATACCAGCGTAAAATAGCAGCTTAACGCTGCTGTGTTTCATATGGAGAGTGTAAAGAACCAGAGACACTTTTTACTTACTGGAAACGAGGCATTCCATTTTAGTCCTCATGGGTGACAATGCATGTGCACTTTGATTCGTAATCGAGAATAGATGTAGATGTATATGGGCCACAGCAATCACTTACCATCAGGTGAACTATGTGCTCGTTTGTCATGTGTAAGGGTGATGAGCACACAGTGATAGTAAATGAACAGTGTGGCCCGGTAGACACATCTAGCGTCGATTAAGAATGAAAATACTGGGGCGTTGTCACCTTGGAGGACTAAGTTGGATTGCCTTGTTACCAGTAAGAAGGGACTGTGGTACCCATCACTAACCAATACGAAAGACTGAGGTTTTTATTCCGTTAGTGTTCAATGTCAAATTATTATACTTCCTTTATTTTAAACTAACTTAAAAGAAAAAATTGGTTCTACTGGTATGTTATACGCGATAATTTTGTCAATAATTGTGAACAGATTTTAACGATTCTTTTATTACCAAATAGGTTATTATACTTCCGCGGTCATTCTATAGAAATTTGAAGAAAAATTTCTACCCCTGAGGGTGAAAATAGGGAATAAAATTTCGAATGCAACTAATTAGATGACACTTTAGTTGTTACCTTATCATTGCAATATTCCTTATTCTACTTAAAAGGGTAAAAAATATACCTTTAAAAAAAGTAAAATCCGACTTTAAAGAACTAAGGAAGTGTATCGAAGCATTTAAACTCCCAGTTTAAAAGTTTTTGTGTGGTATTTATTTTTTTCTTTATAGTCGCTTTTACTTTTAATGAAAATTTTATTTTTTTAAGATTATTCCTTATGTTAAGTTAGGCACCGTTAAAGCACATTATTTCTTATGTGTTTAAAACATTGTCTTTTTTTATTCATTATTACAATAGACTCTACTAATTTTCGTCATTTTGATCACGTAAATCCAGAAGATTTACCTAACCAAAATGTACGAAAATAAATTTAAATACTTTCAGCGATTTTAGGTTGAAATAAAGTTTCAATTACTCTGTGGTGTTTTAAAAAAAAACGACACAAATTCCTTTCCAGTACACAAAATTAACATTGTTAAAATAAAATATAGTTTTATCTTAACTTTTCCGATTATGGATGAAGGGAAGAACGGATAAATAGATTGGGACTTGATCTTTCAAGTTCCACTCTAAGGAGATATCCGTAAAGTCTTCTTTATAAATAAAACAAATCCTATACAGCTACGAACATTTGTCCGCTCATATTCATACATTCGCCGATACGAAAGGCCATGTTAAAACCGCGACAGACAAACGCGCGTTCTCCGAACCGATTGTTTGTTGTGGCAGCTCCTAGTATTGGACGTTGTCGCGGCAAAAGCGTGTTGACACGAAACTCGCCTCACAATGCGTTGTTGCCACTGTCCCTCGTCAATGTTTGTAAACAAATTGATTTTTTTTTCTTTACCCGTAAAATGGTATTATGCGCTTTTTATTCAGCCTACATTTTAAAGCTACCACACACAAAAAGTCTTCAATTCCGTTATCATCATCATCATTCGTCAACACCGTTTCATATGAAAAAATAGTATAAAAATATATTTCTTACAAAGCAGTTCACGTGTTTCATATGAGAATCTATCACCACATTTCGTCTAGTAGGTAGTTTCGTATAAGAAAGATCTTAAGACTTCCAATAGATATATCATTTTGTTTATGCCAGATAAAAAGAAAGCTGTTTCGTAAGAGTGACAAGCGAGCACACAGTCCACCTGATGGTAAGTGGTTGCTGTGGCCCAAAGACATCTACATTTATCTTCGATTACGAATCAATGCGTTGTTACCAATGAGGACTAAGAGGGAATGCCTCGGTTCCAGTAAAAGGGTCTCCGGTTCTCTACACTCACTATATGAAACACATCAGCGTTAAGCTGCTATTTTACGCTGGTATTCTATGAGAGCGTGGTCCTATTCGTGCTAAAACTATACTGGTAATATAATAGTAAAATATCTGTTACTGCCAATCTGCCTACCTAGCATAGCAGTTTCTTTAAAGCAAATTCTTCTTACAAGGGGGGAAGCCCATGTCCATCAGTCTTTTACAAGCTGATAAAAGAAAAAAAAAATAATGTAAGATAGTACTTGACTTCTATCTATCCTGATCTCAGCTGAGAGGTAAGCCTCAAAGGTGGGGGATACAGCTAAAGTTACACGGCCTATTTACTTTTTAAAGCTTTGAAGACCGACATTGTAATCGGATTGAAAGACAGACATTAAATCTTGTGAATAATTCCCTTATCTTTTTTTTTTAAACGTTACCCCCACACTAGGATTTTCTCCTGTGTCGTGGAGGCAGTTTACAAACATAAATTGCACAAGGACAAACATCCAGACCCGGAACAATTATTTGTAGGCCATACAAATACTTATCTAAATGATAGTTGTATTATTAATATTTAGATTGTAATTCCATTTATAAACCTCTTAGTACTCGTAATTATGCCTATGTGCAGCAGTGGGACGTATAAATACTAACTTTACTTTCGCTTTTATAATTCTGTGACATAATTATATTTCCGAAAGTGTATTGCGCAAATACAGAGGCACTAAGTCGTCTTTACCTAACCGTGTTGATACAACGCTTATGTAATAAGATTGAAGGTTCGTATTGTAAGAGATGCGGGTTAAGAAGATGGGAACTAGGGACCTTTTTTACTGGAAACAAGGCATTTCATTATAGTCCTCAGAGATGACAACGCATCTGGATTTTGATGTATCATTTTGGATAAATATAGATCTCTATGAGCTACGGCCATTCAGTTACAATTAGGTTAACTCTGTGCACCTTTATTCTATAAAAAAGGCACACTGTATATCCAGTGCGTGTTGCCAGTATATAAATAGCAACATATGAAACTGAAGCGTGGTCCTTCACTGCTGTCCAAGGAAGCTCGAAGTCGCTCAGTAAGCCGAAGAGAGGACTATGCTCGGAGTTTATCTGCGTGATAAAATTTAACGATTGTATTTTATTTACGGATTATATACTCGATAATTATTTCTTATATATACATGAATACTACTAGAATAAAACTAATTTTACAGATTTCATTGCATTTTATTTAATTATTTTTACTTATTTTAATTCCCAACGTTTCAGGTACTTTACAGCACCAATGCCAAGTGACCATGGGTTAAGTTAATCTTTTTTTATAGCATAGGGTGACAAACGAGCAAACAGTCCACTTGATGGTAAGTGGTTGCTGTGACCCATAGACATCTACATCTATCCTCAATAAAGAATCAAAATGCAGATGCGTTGTCACCCATGTGGACTAAGATGGAATGCCTCTCTTCCACCAAAAAGGAAACACAGCACCATTAAGCTGCTATTTTACGCTGGTATTCTGTGAGAGCGTGGTCCTTCCTATTCGCGCTACAATTACACTACTTACTAATATAGCTGCAGCGTGGCTCTACCACGTACATATAATCGTGATAAAATCTGTAAAATTAATTTTGTTATCGATGTTGTTATGATGATGATATCGATGGGCCAGACATATAGCTCAGCTAACCGATAACTGACGGAGAAAAAAGGCTAGAGTGGCAGTCTCGTACCATGAAGCGGGGTGTAGGACGGCCCCTCATAAGATGGAATAACGACTTCGTAAAACATGCTAGAAATAGATGGATGCAAGTGGCTCAAGTATGTGCTTTGTAATACATATATATAGGTCTCCCTATGTTCAGCAGTCAACTTGTAGGGGGCTTGATGAATGAAAAAGTAACAGTCAATATATATCCCACGTCCGAACACGTTCATCCCATTTCTGGCATGGTTATTTTTAACAAAGAACAGCTCTCCCTACTGTCCTGATGCGTACTGGCGGATATCACATTTTTATTTATATAATAGGAGTGACAAGCTAGCAAACAGATATTTCTATATGACCTGCGCAAATGTGTTGTCACTCAGAGGACTAAGATGGATTGCCTCGTTTTCAGTATAAAGAGTCTCCAGATCTCTACAACTATCATACGCAAGACAGCAGTATTAAGCTGCTATTTTCACTGGTGTTCTGCGGGCCTTTCCCAAGTAGAGTCGACCCATTCATGCTAACGCCATAATATAGCTGTAGCATGACTCTACCACGTATTAAAAATGTAACATGTCCTAGAATTTATTTTTTTATTTTTCAAACATACAAGTTCTCTTACGATGTTTCCCTTCACCATCAACACGTGGTAAATCAGCACTTAAAATTGCAATGAACAATTTCATTCGTGCGTTTACTCGCATAACCAATATTTTTACACTGTCAACTATTATCGTAATCGACTTTACCATTTTCAAGGCGTAGTAGTTCAGTGGTTAATTATGTGGCTCCGGCTCCGGCGCTTTTCAATTCCAATTACTTTCAATTCCCAGACGGGATAGTTAAAGTTACAACCTACATACGTCTGGGTAGCAGATTTTCTCTCATTTCTGAAAGGGTTTTATGGTAAGGGAATATCCGGCGCGCTGCCGCGATGCGTGATGACGGACTTTACATGTCTTTGAATTTTTTTTTAATGCAAATTTCCTCACGCTGTTTTCCTTCACCGTTAAGCACGTGGCATGAGCCATGGTAGCTCTGGTGCTAACCGTTCGCTGTAAATTTCATAGTACGCGAGCAACCCGTGTTCGTTCCTCACCAGCACCAATGAAATGGTTAATTAGTATTTTAAGTACAAATATCAAACGGCAAATTATTGTTTCTATTTCATCATCATCAGCATTACAGCCCTTCACAAGTCCACTGCTGAACATAGGCCTCCCCCAAGGAATGCCACAAAGCACGGTCTTGAGCCACCTGCATCCATCGACTTCGTCGTCACTCCATCTAGTGAGGGGACGCCCTACACTTCATCCGCCGGTACGTTTCTACTTACTACTACTAAATGATTGTCAATGTGCATTTTACGAATTTAAAACGTAACCACGATACAGGGGAATCACCTAAAGTAGGTGCAATTTTTTTTCTCTTAAAACGATATTATTATATTATATACGTATATAATCGTAGTTAGGTGAGTATAATTTAATCGTGCGAATGATCTGTCATCCAAGTCGCCTGTTTCAGTAAACAAAGTGGGTTAGTGTTGCGTAATGTAGATATCAGATGTGTTCTTATCGTTATCAGACGACGCCACGATGCAGTAGGTACTATTGTCCTTCCTTGCACTGTATTGCATCTATGAACAATAATTAGATATTGCTATTGAATCGGTATAGAAATCAAATATTGCTTATATTGAGCAGGTTATGTTAAAACCAAAGAGTTGTCAAATAAATAAAAGTTTTATAGGTGGTAGAGCCATGCTGCAGCTATATTAGTAGTATAGATGTAGCATGAATGGCTCGACCGGGGAAGTACCACACTCTCACAGAATATCAGCTTAAATAGCAGCTTAACACTGCTGTGTTCCGTATGGTGAGTATAGAGAACCTGCGTCCGTTTTTACTCGAAAAGAGGCATTCCATCTTAGTCCTGTGACAACGCATCTGCATTTTGATTCATAGAAGTGTATAGATGTAGATATCTATGGGTCACAGCAACCACTTACCATCAGGTGGACTGTGTGCTCGTTTGTCACCCTATCCTATAAAATAAATTGATTTCGTACGTCAGTAGTATCTAGCTATAAATAGCGAATACACACATTAAAATAATTATAACACACTTCATCGCATTCGGTATATTTTCTTCGAAAATATTTTTCATTTAACCAAAGTTTATGCTCGCCAACACGAACTCACATTTAAAATATGGGCCACTTTAAAATTATTTAATAATATAGATAGTAATATTTTTTTATTTTAAATCCCACAAAAACATAATGAAAATAGATTACAATTTTAATACAAGTTGTTTTGATAACCTTAGAGAAAAATATACATAAGTGATAAATATAGGAAAAAATATTAAATTGATGCGTAAATAATCCATAGGACGAAGGTTAAATCCGACATATTTCTAAGAAAATTACATAAAATATAATTGTAATAATGTTAAAAAAAAATTACAAAACGATGTCCGGTTACCGTCAACCAGTCGACACGCGCACCACAGGTTATGTAATATAGTCAATCAAGTTGCCTTAAAACCTATTGCAACAATACACTGGCCTTAAGAAGAGATTGACCACGTCGCATAAATAAAAAACATTTATGACCCATTTTTAAATTAACTTACACATATTTACTTATGCATTTCCTGTACATGGATAGCTAATATTAATCAGTTGTTATATTACGATACTAATTTAATATCTAATCCACTGCCAAATATAAGGATTACGTTAAATCCCCTTTATTATGGGAAAAATTCATACTTAAAATTAAATACGTTTTTTTTATTACTAAAAAGTAATCAAATTATTAAAAACTGTGAACAAATCTGTCCTCCTTGTGAAGATAAATTAAAAAGAAAATGCAAATTCTAGGGAATATAGCTTACGATTCCAGTAATTACCAATTGCAGTACTTGAAGTTGTGCAAGACGCCAAGAAAATCTAAAATTTACCAATCCAGTGCTGTACGCACAGCACACGATTGCTATAGAGGACATTCAAAAAATTTCACACTAACTACGTAATAAAGTTTCAACGAACAGAAATGTGACACATTAATAATAAATTATAGTTTATTTTATTTTTTATATATTTATGTATTTTTTATGTATTTATTTTATTTTATTGACTATTGATATTTATATATGTTTATATATTTCGTTTACAATTATATATTTAAACAGCCCAACCAGATGAGAAAACTTTATAGATAACCCCAATTATAGTTTAAGAATACTGAAAAAAAAACCGGCCAAGTGCGAGTCAGACTCGCGCACTGAGGGTTCCGAACAAATCCGTAGGTATATAAGTATAAAATTATTTAAAATATTTTTATTATATGATGTTACTAAAAATTTATGCTTTTCGCAATTTTTTCTTTATCTGTGCTATAATACGTTGCTTCGTACCAAATTTTAAGATTCTGAGTTCACGGGAAGTACCCTGTAGGTTTTAATTCCCTTGCGAATGTCGAAAATTTGTGGCATAAACGGCTCTATCTTTTGATTGCGTTGGCTTAGAAGTTTGATTTTTTTCACAGCTCTAAGGGACAGTAGAGTTGAGTATTTGATGTGAATTTCAGCTTGATACCTCCACGCGTTCTTGAGAAAAAGGCTCTTGACAGACAGACAGACAGAAAGACAGACAGACGGACAACAAAGTGATCCTATAAGGGTTCCGTTTTTTCCTTTTGAGGTACGGAACCCTAAAAACACGCTAAATTTAAAATTATTTTATTTTATTCTGGTGATTCTGAATAGGATACCAGTATAAAGTTATTAAATTATTGCATTGTCATCATTCCTTGATACGAATGCAAATTTTCAAGTCAATCGGCCGTCTACAAGCTGGTGAAAATTACATCAAAAGATTCGTTATATAGATAGATAGATAGGTACACGCGAAGCTAATAAAAGCGTTTTGAAAAATATTAAAGAAGAATACTCGTAATCAGTAACACTCTCTGAAGGTGTTATCCTTTGTATATAATGAGTTATTATATTAAAAGTTATTCTTTGAAAATATTAAGAGTATATAATATTAAAAATATATAATTATATAATTACTTTGCAGCGAAACAAGAGCAGCTGGTGATTTTGACAAATCGTTATTGATAAGTCGTGATATTGAGACGGTCGGACAAAGACGGGAGACTATAGTATCTAGTCTAACGTGGAATATAAAATGATGGATAAGGCATACGTTTAGATTTAATTGTTTACTTGTTCACCATTGTGGATCTGTTTATTTTACCATTCTTTTTCTTCATCATCACCTGTAACAGTTCACTGCAGCACATAATCCTGACGTGTGTAGGATTCAACACGCTTGGCAGGTGGCTTTATGGTCTCAGTATTAGTCGTCTATTAGTTGTCTAATCGAAAATTTAAAATTTTGAAAATGTTTTATTTCTGAATTTGCTACCTCTCACGACACACATGGGTCGAGAAGACTAACTGATTTTTTTTATAACACAACCTTTTTACAGATGTGGTACTATACGTGATAGAGCAATGCTGCAGCTATATTAATAGTATAGTTGTAGCACGAATGGGTCGGTTCGACCGGGGAAGGACCACGCTTTCACAGAATACCAGCGTAAAATAGCAGTTTAATGCTGCTGTGCTTCGTATGGTAAGTTTAGAGAACCAGAGACCTTTTTTACTGGAAAAGAGGCATTCTATCTTGGTCCTCACGGCTGGCAACGCATCTGCATTTTATTTCGCAAACGAAGATTTGTATAAGATGTAGATTGTTTTATAAAATATAGATATCCATGGGCCACAGCAACCACTTACCATCAGGTGGACTGTGTGCTCGTTAGTCACTTTTATCCTATAAAAAAACATAATTTCCTTGATTCCCTGGTCAAAAAATAATTTAAAGGATGCTGTACCGGGAGATGAGTAGCAGTGTTCTTGTTGGTAACGACTAAAAACTCTGCGGTTGCCATTCCGCCTGCCAAACCTGGCAGCTAGCGTAAAATCTCATATAGAGCAATCTATGTGGGAGGCCTATTCTTTTAATAGACGGTAATGGTAATTTTAATTTTATGTCATGCCACATCCAAATGAACTAACATCCGAGAAGTTTTTATTATCGCAAGTTTAATCGTCTTTAAGCTTTCTAATTTGCACTAGTCCATTGGTGATTGCCAAAGATCCGAAAGAGCGATGGAAGCCTTTTAGAGCACTCGATCTCATAATGTCAAAATGTATTTTATATAGTTTTTTACTAATAATCTACTTAAGCATAATATAAAAAGGCCACTAAAACACTGTGCGAGACTGTGATACTTATTATAACATATCATTAATCTGTTTAATTTTAACAACAGAATCTATAATATATTGAGAGACGTAAATCTGTTTCGAATCGCTGTCCCCTGTCTTGTGTCTTTAATCCTGTTTTTAGATTAGCTCTAATTTAACTTTAAACTTATAGCGTCGAAAGCCTATAAGTTTTTTACTACCATTCCGCTTACGATCAATTTCTATATCCTCTCTGTTGAGATCTGTTTTATTTCATACTATTCATTCGTCTACATTTTTGAGCCATATGAAAGGTAAAGTAAGTAGTTTGCTTTATAAATTACTAGCTGTTCCCTGCGACTTCACCCGCGTCGAATTTTTTTGCGCGGAACTCTAAAATAAAAGTAACCTAAGTTACTCCTTATAACATCAGCCATCCAAATCGTTTCACAGGTTTTTGCGTGATGCGTGTTCGCGCCAAAATAACTCGCAGCTGACAGATTTTTTTTAGACTTACTTAACTATATTTTGGACAATTTACACAATATTTTTATGAATTATAGCTAATGTATTATTCTTATGTATGAGCTATATTATTGTAAAGTTTCATTTAAAATCATTTAGTAGTTTTTACGTGAAGGAGTAACAAACATCCCTACACCTACATCCTCATAAACTTTGACATTTATAATATTAGTAAGATTCTTTTTTGATGCACTTTTTGTACTGTAAAATGATTGGTATAAGAGAAAATGAAACCCTTTTTAGCATAGAAATCATGCATAAGTCAGATCTTACAGCAACCAAGGGTAAACAGGCTTTGTATGTACTTTTGCCGCCACCACATGGCACTTGTATACTTGTATCTTGTGGACTTGTATATTATACTTGTATATATTGTTCGTAGATAAAGTACGATATTTTCATCAATGATCTAATTCCCATGGGATACCTACGAAAACAAGAAAGTTCACATGCTTCTTTGTGATCTTTTCTGCCGAGAACTAGCTGTTTTGATTGTATGAGAATTGAAGGCGAGTATAATATGTACATACTATAAGCCACCAGTATTTAATTCACATTTTAACATGGGATATATGAAAATAAATCCATGTCAGATTAACTATAAGAGATCCAGACCACTGATAAACAGCAGATGTCATGTATTGAGAATTGCTATCGTCAATTCGCTTGCCCAACGTCGCAATTATCATTTCTCGATTTTGGACAGAACTATGCCCAACGGTTTAGTAAACTGACGTGGCAATGGGCCGGCCATACAGCCCTAAGAACCGACAACTGATTAGGAAGAAATGTTCTCGGGTGCTGCCTCGTACAGCTAGACGAAGTGTAGGGTGCGCCACTACTAGATGGAGTGACAACCTGGTAAGACATGCAGGAAGTCGGTGGATGCAGGTGGTTCAGGGCCGTGCTTTGCATTCCTTGGGCCTGTGTTCAGCAGTGGACTTGTGAAGGGTTGTAATGAATGAATGAAATGTCCAATAAAGAACTGTTAACAGAGCGTTAAAAATATTACTAAAACTTATGTTTAATACCTTTGCAATGCACTGAAAGAGAAAGTTTTAACTTTCTCTTTCAGTGCAGTGATATCTTTGTTTTTAATAACAAAATACAATAATTGAAAATAAATAATATAGGCGCTCTATACAAAAACCAAAATACAACTTAATACTTTATTTCATCCCGGAGTTCGTGCTGGCCACTGCCCGTCTCGACCATAACTCCCTTTGCGACGAAACAAAAAATCCGAATTTGCAAACATATAAAGAAATTGAAAGGTACCGTCCGAGCGCGATGCTATCGCAAAATTATTCCCAATTTCACCATTTTGCGTCTCCGTTCAGAAATCTTTTATTTTAAATGCTTTTTTTTTTATTTTGTTTGCAGAGATGGCCGTCGGTGGACCAACTCCCATAAATTATAGTTCGGTAGCCCTCTTAAAGGGGTTTTCGGATTTTTTATTTTTGTTTAGCCCGTTGAAGAATTTATGTCCCGGTCTTACTTAGTGGCGGTCAGTCGACTTGTCGGGACGTTGAAATGGTTTCTGTTCGCTATCGTGTTTATAGATGCGTACGAAACTTCAAGCTTCGTTTCGATTATGGAGTAGATAGAATTCAAATAACATTCGCAAAGAGTAATATAGAAAAGCTGATAATTTACCGTTATGTTTAAACTTAGGTAGTCTAAAAAATGTGTGTTTTTTACATTTAGCAATGTATATTTTAATTAAAGTTAGCGTGACAAACGATTACACAGTCCACCTAACAGTAAGTGAATGCTGTGGGCCATAGAAATCTACATCTATCATCGATAAAGTCACATCTGAGGACTAAAATGAAATGCCTTATTACCAGCACAAGGGGTCGCACGTTTTCATCACTTACGAAGATTGTCATACATAACACAGCATTTAGGTGCAGCAGCATTAAGGTGCTATTTCACCGTAGTATTTGCGATCGTGGTCCTTCCCCGGTGGAGCCGATACATTCGTGCTGCCGACACGGTCCAGCGTAGCTCTAAGCTATGTTTTTATCATATTTGGAAATTGAGACGTAGTGCAGAATCAGTTCTGACGTTCAGATAATGCTTGTAGTACATTAATTATAGGTTTTCGCAATGTATTATATGGGTGTTTTTGGCACTGTACTATACTGGCAATTTGTACATTAAATACAGGTATGTAAGGAATATTTTGCGGTAATACTTTGTTTGGTAGAAGTTAGCTTCTACATAAACTAGAAAAAATCAAGGTTTAAGCCTAGCCTGATTCTAGGTATATTACATCCTACTAATGTTTCAACGCGACAGTATGTGACTGTGTTCCGTTTGGAAGAGTATGAACAATCAGTCGTAATGTATGACTATGACTGTAGAGTATGACTCTTCCAAACGAAAGAGTATGAACATTACTAACATAACAGCCTCGTATTGTCTGTACTAGGCTGTTAGACATTCCATCTTAGTCCTTAAAGGTGACAATGTACCTGCAGCCTTCTTTGATAATAGTATTAGGCGTTCATAAGCTACAGTACCCATCGGGCGTACCTACTGTTAAATGTTTTGTTACTTGTTTCTAAGGAAAAATTTGAAACAAGCGATCTGCCACGCTGCTTCAGTGCGTTATGGCTGACTTCATATTATGTCCTCTAAATATTATGTACCTCGGACATGTAGACTTTCTCACATCGCTTTCCTTGACTACTGAGTGCGTGGAAATTGCAACTATCAATTTCATTAATGCCGACTGGAACCGAAACTGCGTTTCTCGCGTCCTGTGAAGTGTACGGCGAGTGCTTAACTCCTGAACTACCATAGACTATTGAGATGTATTCTGGTCTTACAAGCGCAATATCACTGCGACCAATATCATTTGTGATCGCTCGAAAGCATTTTAAGCGTTATTATATGACCTATTCCCTAATTGATTAATTCTGGTGGAAATTAAATATAATTATGTAAGTTATCGACATGCATTTTCATAAGGATCGTCAAACTCAGAATAATATAAAAATGCGGTCACCAACACACTTGCCGAGCGTGGCAACTATGGCATGCCATATAGCAAAATATATGATGCAATAAATTGCAATAAACGCTAAAAATGAATCAATACTCAAACACTGTATATCGTTCATTTAAAAAAATTGAGACATTCAGTGTAGTGTATAGTTAATACATTAGTTATAATGTATAAAATATTATATGATAAAAAAGAGGGATCATTCAACAAAGTTCATTTTATTACGTAAGTACATTTGTAACAAAAATAAAAAAGAGTTAAGTATTTTGTTTGTGATTTAAAAAAAACATTTATTTTAAAAATTAATAAAATAAATTAGCAGATTATGATTGCAAATTTTGTTAAAATGTCAAATATCAATTAATAAGCGATTGTCAACATTATTAAAATCTAAGATGGTTAGGAGCAAAATATTGTCTCAAAAATCGTACGGCAGACAAAACGGATTCCAAATACTGGCAATTGGAATAGTTTTCAACTTTTTTATCTCATTTCGAGCCTGGAAGGCATCCTAACGGTATTCACCAAGAGACATAACTTTAGGGCCGACTGAGCAAAACTTTTTATGTTATTTTTCCGTTGACCTCACTCAGTCGCGTTCTAAAAATGCAATGTTTTATCAGTAACCGTTCTATGCTTAATGTTAAAAGCAAGTGTTATTAAAAATATTGAAGTATTTATTTACTTCACGTGGCTCAGAGTACAAAACGAACCTTATTAACGGTACCAAAAAATATTTGACATTGAAGACTTATTTAATATTTTTACTACATCGGCAGCACTTATTAGGCATTGATATGAAATTGTAATTAGGCACACTCAATAAATCAAAAAATGTTCACGATTACCTTGTTAATTAGGCATGTTAAACAGAATTTTAAGTAACCTTCATCGTCACAGCCAGAATTATTACAAAAAGTTCACTGGCAACTCTAATTACGTTCAACGCCGGCCAAAATTAAAAAGAAAAATCGCACCGCAAGAATCCCGCCTATTTTTAAAAATGGAACCCGACGATGATTCGCCTAATTAATAAACCAATCACGTACACTCGAGACGCGGAGCCGAGGCGCGGCGGACGTGCGGGCGCGGGGGATGAACGCTCGGAAATTCGAACACTATATTTTTTCTGCACCCGAAGCATCATGATGTTACTTGTAATTGGCTTGACGGCCAATGATGACGAATTTAGAATCTAATTAATTACCGATGACATAAACATTGCTAAGCTAGAAGTTAACAGCGCAAAAACAAAAGCTAAGACTATAAAATGGGCCATTAGGAGATACCTTCGCGCGTGGATCTGTTCATTATCTATTACTTAAAAAATACGAGGCAAAAAATAAACGTTTAACGCAGTAGTCAAGCTCATCTAATCAATCTAGGAATTATAAAAATTACAGACGAGCTGCCTCTGTTTCTTAGAACGATGTATTAGAATGCCACGACTAATCTGACAACGATACTTCTTTTTTTAAGAACAGTATGTGCATGAGCCCGAGCCATAACCAACAAAAGACACCTTTTAATAATGACAGCGAGAAATTATGTCAAAAAGTATCGAGCATGGATGGTTTAGGAAAAAATATCATTTATCAAATAAATGCATTCCCGGTTATGTCCTTGCTCAGCGTGATTGCAAAAAATAGCTGAATAATAAGTGCTGTGGTTAGCAACACTGGGAGCCGAGGAAACCCGAAGAGAGGCGAAGGAGGGCGAAGATTAGCGAATGCGTGCTTTTTGCTTGCATCAATCGATGCGCTCGAGCATTCGCACGATGAATAATTCAAAAATTGACATGAAATGGCGTATGGTACTTTTTTTTTAAATGAAAGGTGCCCGATTGAGGACTGTAACCGCTTGACGAATTCATTGGTCAACGGCTTTTTGCGTTCCGTAATTGCTGTATTTACTTTATAGATTATGAATATAAGGGCATTTAAATAAAAATTTAACAGAATTTCAAAATTAAAAAAAAACTTAACCTTAGATGTAATTTAAATAGGTTCTATTTATAGACTGTAGGTACATAAGAGTTTACTTTATCGCAATATATTTTTTCAATTACCATTTCAGAAAATATTACACACTATGAAGCTTGAAGTTGTAAGTAGATGAAAATGTGTAGCAATTCTGATAACCTACTCTACGCATTTCGATGTCTAGAATTTAGCCGACAGTTGGAGCAAAGAAAGTAATTAATTCGCGTAATGCTGTTAATGATGCATCGAAAACTTGCCGCCATTTCCAAGTATAAGTAATCTCGCCATCTGAATTCTGCTTGCGATTGGCCATAAGTTCTTTGGTGCGTTTCGATTAAATGACTTTATTCTACGTGTCACTGACATTTTGACGTTATGGTTATGATATTTTTTGAAGCTGGCTTACTGGCATATTTGCAGTATAATGTATTATTAAAAACAAAGACGCTTATGTGTTGTCTCAATTTCATATATCCTAATTACGTTTTACCAGGTTGAATCAGCAGCGTTCCAAGTAAAATAAAAAAATGACAAACTTTTACAAAAAATGGAACAATATAGGCAAAAGAATGTAAATTACAAACTTTGACAGCGTATATTCGTTCCACTACGGGTACAGGCCTTTTTATGTATGAGAGGGTTCCTAATTAGTGATTTAAGACAAAAAATTAAGAAATAATAAAAATATCAGAGCCAATCTAACTGCTAAGTTCCCTTTACTCAAAATTTTCCTTTTTCTTTTTTTTTTTCTTAAGCTTTTTCGTATTTTAGTTATCCACCTCTTGTTATTTTTACCTAGACATGGTTATCTATAATTAAGATAAAGATTGTTTGCATGTTTCGTTCTAAGATTAAGTGTTTTATAAAAATTTGTAAAGCTTATATCTTGTTGGTTGGTTAGTAATAATTAAATAAATATATCTACTTACTTGTAAGACGAAAAAGACATGTTACTATCCACACACGGCTGATCTTCCACCGCACCACTAGTCGTCAGCATCAGGGTGTTCATTCGTATTTATCTTGTATTCACAATCGACTATCGATATTCTGTAGTTGCACACCACTAGTTCTCCAAAGTCCATTGAGAGTGCGTCAAATCGACGCGGTACCTCATTATGTACGTCACATAACTAACGTTGTTTGTCCTTGTTTCAAATCTGAAAAAAAAACACAATTTAAGTGACAAAAACTTTTAAAAATATATGATTAGCACGTTATATAAAATAAAATAGTAATACTTATCTATTGCAATGAGTTTTTCTTATATTTACGTTTTATTGTTTTTACGTGGTAAAGCCATGCTACAGCTGTATTAGTAGTATAGTTGTAGCACGAATGGGTGAGCTCGACCGGGGAAGGACCACGCTCTCACAGAATGCTAGCGTAGAATGGCAACTTAACGCTTCTGTGTTTCGTATGGTGAGTGTAGAGAACCGGAGACCCTTTTTACTGGAAATGAGGCATTCCATTTTAGTTCTCACGGATGACAACGCATCTGCATTTTGATTTGTAATAGAGGATAGACGTATATGTCTATGGGCCGCAGTAACCACTTACCATCAGGTGGACTGTGTGCTCGTTTGTCACCCCGTTTCTATAGTTAAAAAAAACCACTGTGTTGTAAAATTACGACGAAGAAAAACTAATAATAATATAAAATAATATCACTATTAATATTTAATTCAAAAAATCAACTAAAATAGTGGTCCTTCAAGGTTGATTTAAGGTAGTGTTAATTTTTCTTAAAAACCGAATCAAGCGAAATAAAGCATTTTTTATTATATTCAAGTGACTAAATTTAAAATTGAATGAAACTTACGATCCACCTGAAGGTAATTGGATACAGGCTAGAGATGTGTTTTAATGAGGACTAGACTTTATACGTAGTTGAGCCACGCTGCAGCTATACTATGGTTGTAGCACGAATGGGTCTGCTTGACCGGGGAAGGACCACGCTCTCACAGAATAGCAGCTCAATGCTCTGTTTCGTATAGTGAGTGTAGAGAACTGGAGACCCTTTTTACTGGATACTAGACATTCCATCTTAGTCCTTAGGGGTGCTAACGCATCTGCATTTTGATTCTTATTTGAGGATAGATTTAGATGTCTATGGGCCACAGCATCCACTTACTTGATGGTAAGTGGATACTGTGGCCCATAGACATCTAATGATGGACTTTGCTGATGGATGTGTGTCACTTGTGATAATTAATTATATTATAATATTACCATACCATAATTACATTAACCATACCACAATACCATAATTTTTTTTAAATATACTGGCTCTACACATCCTTTGACCAAAACACAGTAATGCAGGCACAGCTGCTTCACGGTAGTGTTAGATAAAAGGCCCTGTTTGCCCGAGATCCCGTTCCTGGAAGTGGCAGGAGCTCTTGGGTGATGTATATATAATCATCATTACAGCCCTTCACAAGTCCACTGCTGAACATAGGCCTCCCCCAAAGAATGCCACAAAGCACGGTCCTGAGCCACCTGCATCCATCGACTTCCTGCATGTCTTACCAGGTCGTCACTCCATCTCGTGGGGGGACGCCCTACACTTCGCCTACCGGTACGAGGCTGCCACTCGAGAACCTTTCTTCCCCATCGGTTGTCGGTTCTTCGAGCTATATGGCCGGCCCACTGCCACTTCAGCTTACTAATCCGTTGGGCTATGTCGGTTACTCTGGTTCTACTGCGGATATCCTCATTCCTAAGTTTATCACGCAGAGAAACTCCGAGCATAGCCCTCTCCATAGCTCGCTGAGCGACCTTGAGCTTCCTCATACGGCCAGCAGTGAAGGACCACGTCTCAGTTCCATAAGTCATCACTGGCAACACGCACTGGTTGTACAATTTCGTTTTCAGGTTTTGAGGTATGTCTGACGAGAAGATGTGTCGTAGCTTCCCGAACGCTGCCCAGCCGAGTTGAATCCGTCGATTGACCTCTCGATCGAAGTTGGACTTACCTAGTCGGACTATTTGTCCCCGGTAAACATACTCGTCAACAACTTCGAGCTTAGTGCTCCCAACAACTACCGGCATAGGTGTGACATGGACATTGAACATGATCTTTGTTTTGTCCATGTTCATCTTAAGACCTATCCGTTGGGAAACACTATCGAGGTCATTGAGCATAGTGCTTAGGTCCTCCAGCGATTCTGCCATAAGGACTATATCGTCGGCAAATCGAAGGTGAGTGATGTACTCGCCATTGATGTTGATACCGTATCCTTTCCAGTCCAGAAGCTTGAAAACGTCTTCCAATGCAGCGGTGAAGAGTTTCGGGGATATGACGTCACCCTGTCTTACACCTCTCTGCAATTGGATAGGTTTCGTACTCTGGTTCTGTACTCGGATAGCCATCGTAGCCCTACTGTACAAGCACTTCAACACTTCGATATACCGACAGTCAACTTGGCACCGCTGAAGGGACTGCAGCACCGCCCAAATTTCGACGGAATCAAAGGCTTTCTCATAATCCACATACGCCAGACATAGTGGCAAATTGTACTCTTCTGACTTCTGTACAATTTGCCGAAGTGTATGTATGTGGTCTATGGTGCTAAAGCCCTTTCGGAAACCGACTTGTTCGGGAGGCTGGAAGTCGTCAAGTCTGCGCGCGAGACGATTCGTAATGACTCTCGAAAACAGCACGTAGACGCGGCTCAGAAGGGAAATCGGTCTGTAGTTCTTCAAGAGAGCGTTGTCACCTTTCTTGAAGAACAAGACCACCGCACTTCTGCTCCACGCCTCCGGTGTAATGCCACCATGGAGGATATAATATATTGATATAATTGAAGAACTGATGGACGTAACGAAATTTCTACATTGATAAAAAATTACAAAGAACTAGTGTGTAACGTTAAACTATGATATTTTGTGTTGAATTCTAGAACCGTTATGACCGATTGTTCGAAATTCAAATTTTTGATTGGCCCGGGCTATTTGTCACTGTTGTGTATTGATTCTATGGAGTGTAGAGTAGAAGGAGGACCATCTCTGTATATGAAAAGTGTCCCTAAAAACGTGTCCAATAAGGGTGGCGCTGCAGTAGCATAGGATAAATTAAAAAAAAGCGCCAAAATTTATTAGAATAAGATGGAGAAATAAACAAGGACCGACCAATCCGCTTGGTTTTGTACTACGTAAATAGTTGAGGTTTTGTATACTGGCATTTTACTAACTACTGTAGTCATGAAATTTTTTAAATATTTTAATTCAGCTGACTTCACTCCGTCTACAACAGCTATATTCATATCGTAGTTTTTCAGACGCCAGCGCTATTGTGGTAGGTTTTGGAACCTCTATTTTCAGTATATATTGGGACACTTTTTCAACTTTCGCACCTTGTAAGATGGTTCTCTTTCTTTTTTAAAGAAAAAGGGTGACAAACGAGCACACAGTCAACCTGATGGTAAATGGATGGTGTTGTCCATAGACATCTACATTTATACTCGATTAAGAATCAAAATGCAGATGCGTTATCACCCCTGAGAACTAAAATAAAATGCTTCGTTTCCAGTAAAAAGGGTCTCCGGTACTCTACACTCATCATACGAAACACAGCAGCATTAAGCTGCTATTTTACGCTGGTATTCTGTGAGATCGTGGTGCTATCGCGGTCGAACTGACCCGTTCGTGCTACAACCATAATATAGCTACTGATTGGCTCTACCACGTATAAAACTTACTCTCTACTCTCAAGCAACCCTGGTCCGAATCTAAAGGAACCTGGAGCTGAAGATTTAACACAACTCCAATCTCGTACACTTCGCTGTCGTCTCTCTAAAAGGGAGCCAAATTCATGCTATCGGTTTTCTACCGAATTCTGAATTCCGGTAGGATCTAAGACCTAATATGTTTTGCCTCTACCACGTTAAAGAGTACTTCAACTTTTAGGCCATTTTCATGACTATGCGTACAATTAAATATTGTTATTTTAAAGAGTCCATCTGGGGAGGTGCCAATGGTAACCTTTTTTTGCCATCATGTACAAGCACTTCAACACTTCGATATACCGACAGTCAACTTGGCACCGCTGAAGGGACTGCAGCACCGCCCAAATTTCGACGGAATCAAAGGCTTTCTCATAATCCACATACGCCAGACATAGTGGCAAATTGTACTCTTCTGACTTCTGTACAATTTGCCGAAGTGTATGTATGTGGTCTATGGTGCTAAAGCCCTTTCGGAAACCGACTTGTTCGGGAGGCTGGAAGTCGTCAAGTCTGCGCGCGAGACGATTCGTAATGACTCTCGAAAACAGCACGTAGACGCGGCTCAGAAGGGAAATCGGTCTGTAGTTCTTCAAGAGAGCGTTGTCACCTTTCTTGAAGAACAAGACCACCGCACTTCTGCTCCACGCCTCCGGTGTAATGCCACCATGGAGGATATAATATATTGATATAATTGAAGAACTGATGGACGTAACGAAATTTCTACATTGATAAAAAATTACAAAGAACTAGTGTGTAACGTTAAACTATGATATTTTGTGTTGAATTCTAGAACCGTTATGACCGATTGTTCGAAATTCAAATTTTTGATTGGCCCGGGCTATTTGTCACTGTTGTGTATTGATTCTATGGAGTGTAGAGTAGAAGGAGGACCATCTCTGTATATGAAAAGTGTCCCTAAAAACGTGTCCAATAAGGGTGGCGCTGCAGTAGCATAGGATAAATTAAAAAAAAGCGCCAAAATTTATTAGAATAAGATGGAGAAATAAACAAGGACCGACCAATCCGCTTGGTTTTGTACTACGTAAATAGTTGAGGTTTTGTATACTGGCATTTTACTAACTACTGTAGTCATGAAATTTTTTAAATATTTTAATTCAGCTGACTTCACTCCGTCTACAACAGCTATATTCATATCGTAGTTTTTCAGACGCCAGCGCTATTGTGGTAGGTTTTGGAACCTCTATTTTCAGTATATATTGGGACACTTTTTCAACTTTCGCACCTTGTAAGATGGTTCTCTTTCTTTTTTAAAGAAAAAGGGTGACAAACGAGCACACAGTCAACCTGATGGTAAATGGATGGTGTTGTCCATAGACATCTACATTTATACTCGATTAAGAATCAAAATGCAGATGCGTTATCACCCCTGAGAACTAAAATAAAATGCTTCGTTTCCAGTAAAAAGGGTCTCCGGTACTCTACACTCATCATACGAAACACAGCAGCATTAAGCTGCTATTTTACGCTGGTATTCTGTGAGATCGTGGTGCTATCGCGGTCGAACTGACCCGTTCGTGCTACAACCATAATATAGCTACTGATTGGCTCTACCACGTATAAAACTTACTCTCTACTCTCAAGCAACCCTGGTCCGAATCTAAAGGAACCTGGAGCTGAAGATTTAACACAACTCCAATCTCGTACACTTCGCTGTCGTCTCTCTAAAAGGGAGCCAAATTCATGCTATCGGTTTTCTACCGAATTCTGAATTCCGGTAGGATCTAAGACCTAATATGTTTTGCCTCTACCACGTTAAAGAGTACTTCAACTTTTAGGCCATTTTCATGACTATGCGTACAATTAAATATTGTTATTTTAAAGAGTCCATCTGGGGAGGTGCCAATGGTAACCTTTTTTTGCCATCCATCAACCATCTCCGAATCTACCAAAGCAGTACGTGGATTGCCATGTTTCGGTTCGAAGATCGGGTTATTCATTACCATCAGGTTAACTAAATCGTTAGTTACTTCAGTTTTATAAAAAAAAATCCTTTTCTTCGTATCTTTTAAATATCATAAGTACAATTTAGAAAATAAATTACAGAAAACAAACCCTTATTTCACACTAATATTAATATTACAATTTGCAGCTCTAAGTACAGGAATTGTCGTAATTACAAACATGTGGAATTGGAATACTGTGTGTGATGAAACGTTTTATTTTAATTTGCTTTAAGTAGAAGTTTAAGTTTATGTACTTCTTTATTTTAAAAATCATATACTTTACGTGGTAGAGCCATGCTATAGCTATATTAGTAGTATAGTTGTAGCACGAATGGGTCGGCTCGGCCAAGGACCTTAACGCTATATTCCGTATGGTGAGTGTAGAGAACCGGAGACCCTTTTTACGGGAAATGTGGCATTCCATCTTAGTCCTCACGACTGACAACGCATCTCCATTTTATTAGTAAACGAGGATAGATGTAGATGTCTATGGGCCACAGCAACCACTTACCATCAGGTGGACTGTGTGCTCGCTTGTCAACCTTATCCTATAAATAAAAAATATAGAACTTTCTTGACTAAGTACTTCGTTCGTGCAGCAGTCGTAGGCGTAACTGTTGATCTCGTGGCCCCGGGTTTGAAGCTCGGGTCGAGCTAATATCAGTTATACTATCTACATAGTATAAAACAAAGTCGCTTCAGCCATCTGTGCGCTTAGATTTCTTAAACTACTCATCATATTTTGATGCGGTTTTCAATAATAGACAGAATGATTCAAGAGAAAGGTTTATATGTAAAATACATACATTCTTCTGTCAGGGAGTATGTGACTGAACTCCTCCTAAATGGCTGGACCGATTTTGATGAAATTTTGTGTGTGTTATTAAGTTGATTAATGGCTTAGATTTACATTACCTTTTCTCAAGAAAAGTGAGTAAGTGCAAATTCCAAAGGCAATAAAAAAATACGTGACACAATAATGACATCACGACTGCGTGGCCTGGTGATGAAAAGCCTGGCTGTTACGCAGGGGGTCCTAAGTTTGATTCCCTACCGATACACATAAAACCTTTAATCGTCTTTATTATCATCATTAAAACTGTTCTGTTAAGTACTCTAGTAACTTTAAAGTTTAGGTGTTTTTATGTTTGTAATGGACAATTGACAGGTTTTTTGCAAAATTTTCCGTCATTGCAGTCAAAATAGTTCTTTAGTTAGAATTATTTTAAATTAAGTAATAAAAAGTAACCATTCACTTTGCTAAGAGAATTAAGTAGCATTTTTTAATATTTTATCAAAAATTATAATCAATTAATTGGATATTTTGGTTCGTCAATCTATTCTCAAGAACTTGTTATGATTTCATACATTCTAATCTAACATATCTGGTAGTGGTCTCGGACTGCATCAGATCTCAGATACGGAGGCCTGTTCGTACGGCAGGAACCGGCTTGGCAGCCATATTGAATCTGATTGACAGCTGTCAATGTTGGCGGCAGTGCGACGCGTCGCCGCGCCTGCGCGCTGCGGTACAAGCGCGCCACTAATTCCTCACAAAAAATATAGTATCGTTTTAAATATAGAGGACATACAACAACAAAGTATTTTAAGTTGTAAGAGCCAATAGATAAATAATAATCCTTTATTTTCTAAAATTAAACAATTTTATTTTTACTAAGTTCAATGGGGATCTGAAATGATTACATTATTTTGCATTTGCGTATTTTCTATATTAACCCACAAAAAACTGCACAGTCTTTAACAGTTAGAGCTTTGATTAAATTTCACAACTTTTACGACTCTATTTACATAACTCTTTGATATTTATAACGATCGTTAAGTACATATTGATTGTAGGTTTAGAGACAAAGTTTTTTATCGTATTTATTGAAACAGATTAATAATTGTAATAACTACAATGAAAAACTAACTATAACAAGAAAAAAAAATTGTCTTGTTCAAAAGTCGAGTCGAACAACTAAACTCTGCTTGGGTTGAATTTTATTAATCAAAATTGTCAAATTATAACTAAAATACTATTTGGTCAGCTTGTGGTGCGTGTCAAGTACCTATAAAATATATTGTAATTTCATAATATTTAAATAAAACACATACAAAATGTTAAAGAGCAAGTAGAAGCTACAATGATTTTATAACTTTGGGAGTTTAGCGTTCTTGTTTTTTTCTATAATGTAACAAGCGTCGAGTAACAGAGACGCTACATCTTCCGGCATAACGAGAAACAACTGATTGGTATGATTGGTGAAAACGGTTAAATTTAGTATCAGAAACACAAGGATATTTACAATGTTAATATTTCAACACAATAATTGATGATAGGTGTATGGATATTGCGTAATATTTAACCATTTAGTGGCGGCGGCGGCGTATACAAATCCTTGGGGTAGTCGATCATCGTAAGAGACAACATAAGGATAAAACAGGAGAAACACAGAAGCATCTTCCCGATAGCAACTTCAAATGAATATGAAACTGCAGTTGATAAACATACCTCTATGAGGCAATCTATGGAACAGGCCTATTTCAGCAGTGGACTTTTGAAAGGCTGTTATGAATTTATGAATGAAAAATTACGTGGTAAAGCCACGCTGCAGTGAATTAAGATGCAGCACGAGTGGGTCGGCTCGACCGGGGAAGCACCAGACTCTTATACTACGTGTTACGTATTCACGTATTCACATCGAGTCTACCACGTAAAAGACAAATATTACATTTACAATCGACACTTTGAATGATGTCCTAGCCACTTGCAAACCTCATATGAGGTACGTGAGGATAAATTGGTCATCTTAAGCTTTGCTGCCCTATATAACCAAAACTAGTAGGAGGACAATAGAGCGAAATACAAACAATACAAAGTCGAATACTATAACTTATATATTAAGAAAAACTAGCAAACAAGCCTTGGCAAAAGTTAGCAACACTTCCTAAAAATCAACTTAAAAAACTAACTACACTACACAATACTCAAATCGACTAAAATATTTACTAAGTATAATATCAGCTGTCAAAATGGCGTCGATAAAGTAGCGCACTTTTTACGCTTTATTATTTAATTTACTGATGAAGAGCTATCGTATCACAAAGCCATCTTTGTAAACAAGGCTTTAGTTTTGGAGTTATAAGAAAGTGATCATATTAACCGGATAACAATATTACCCTTACTTACTTCGCGTATTAAAGACATCGTCATCATCATCAACACAATACATCACAACTCTAATGCTGAACATGTATCTTCCAAACATATTATATCACAAAGCACGATGCTGAGGCACCTGGATGCACCATAGTGGGAGCTTGCCACTGAAAATTTAACCTCAATGGACGTTGTGACCTACGCCTATCCTCGATTAAGACAATATAGATACATTATCAAACCTGAGGTATAAGATAGAATGTTTCGTTACCAATTAAAAAGGTCTCATCGTACAAAATCTGCTGTTTGACGCTGGGATTCTTTGAGAGCGTTGTCTTTCCCCGATCGAGCCGACACGTTCATGATGTAACCATAGTATATTTGAAGTGTGGCTATTCCGTGATAATATGGACAAATCGTAATTAAATAAACCCTTCGATATACAATTGGAGATGTATTAACGTGATAAGCTAGCATCAACACGTATAACAAATAACTTACTTTTAGCAAAACTCGTATCTACATGGAAATCTGCAATATTTTTTAAAACCGCAACCAACCATAAAGTTACGAGGATAACCGCCCAATAATTCATTAACTTTACTATTACTATAAATCTTATTTTACGACCGAAATGACGTCATAGAATAAGCATTGTACGTTATGAACGCACTATCAGCATATAAATATACAATATTGAATATCTATTAAAGGATGTCATCGTCTAATATAAATGCTAAGGGATTACATATTTGGAAGCTAAAAGAAAAGTAAAAAAGTAAAGTAAAGTTACAGCCTAAATACGTCCCCTCATTTCTGAGAGGGGTTTTAGGTCAAGGAAATGTCCACCGCGACGCCCCAATGCGTGTTGACAGTCTTTGAAATATATTTTTTTAAATTTCTGAGACATGCAGGTTTCCTCACGATGTTTTCCTTCACTGCCGAGCACGTGATAAACATCTATTGAATAATATAATAATAAATTTCATTAAAAATATTTTTGTAAATTTTCTCGTCTGGTTGGAATATATAAATAGATAAAGGCAGATAAAACTAAATGCTATGCAAATAAACCATTATATTGAACATTATAAATAATATTAACGCGTCGGTCTGTAATATCGAAATAACTGCCTTTTTAGGAGCTGAAGGGGTTAATTGCTTATCATTAAGACATGAATGACTATTTTCATAAATTTTGGCTGTTTGTCGGTCTGTCTGTCTGTCTGTCTGACGAAGTGATAGAGAGCAATGATAAGAGTGATTTAGGCAAAAAAAATTGATGATATAATTCATCATTAATAGATTCTACCCGAAGCTGGTGCTAAACGTTAGTATAAAGTAAATAAATAAAGTTCAACCAGACAAAAGCCCCCAGCAGGAGAGACCAGACAGTCGAGGATAAGGAGCAAACAGAAACAAACCGACGGACAATGCGAGCAGTTTGGAGAAGCACTGTAATCTTCATTTAATAGCCTCTGATGACTCGAGAAGTTGACCAGGAATAACTCGTTAATCAATATCATTATTATTGCCACCGCATCAAGTCATGTACCAATTTAAACTGGTTATAAAAACGCATTTCCATAAAACAATATTGCTCTGGTGGTACATTTAGTTCTTTTTCTTGCGATATCTTTGAAAAGACGAGATCGGAAGTGGATGACAAAGCTATTTACTTTCCTCTGTAAAAATAGTGTATATATTTAAGCTAAACAAAAAACAGTTAAAGCCCTATTCCGTAAACCTTTAAAAAAATAAAAATAAAAATGGCGCTGTTTTCATTTGACATTTCGTTTTCACGCAAAATAACTAGTACTCTTTAACGATTGGAACGTGAAAAAAACTTGTATGTAAAAAGTTATATGTAAGTACACTTAACTAGCTAAAGAGCTCATACAACATGACAAGTGAAAAATGCAACCACGGGTGAGTGATCAGTCGTCACTTACAGTTATATAAAAATTGTTTAATTTCAAGCAATTTTTGCACAGATTCACTTATTTTTATGATATAGCAAAACAATAAAATAATTAGCGACTCTAGCCGAATGATTAAGGGTACGGACTATGAATCCTATAGGTCTTTGGTTCGACTACTGTCATAAACCACTTCACCACTCCTTACACAAGCACTTTAAGCTTAACTACGGGAACATTAATAGCGTTAATAGCACTTTTAGCATTAATTTTTAAATTAAAAAAAGTTCTTAGAAGTATAACGAGGCAATTTATCTTTTTCTTAATTTTACCTCAGAAGCAACACAACGGACATTGAAATAAAATAACAAAGACAGACAAAAGAATATAGAAAATGAATTAATGTCTACAAGTGTTTTTACGTGGTAGAGCCAACCGGGGTATGGCCACGCTAATAATAATTAAGTAAACCACTGCGTAAACCATTCCAAGTAAGCTTATAATGCTCGTATTAGAAGTGATTTACGACAGTCGAATGGCGGATTCGAACCCAGAACCCACCACCCACTCTTGACCATTAGGCTGCTGTCAGTTACTTGACACTCTTATCCTTTAGTTCGAAGCACAGTAATGGATGCACTGTTGCTTGGCGGAGCTCTACCACTTTTTTATAGAATAAGGGTGACAAGCGAGCACACAGTCCACTTGATGGTAAATGGGTGATGAGGCCTATAGATATCTACGTTTACCTTCGATTAAGTATCAGAATGCAGATGCGTTGTCACCCCTAAGGATGGAATGCCTAGTTTCCATTCAAAAGGGTCTCCTTATCTATACTCTTACCATACGAAACACAGCAGTGTTAAGCTGCTATTTTACGCTGGTATTCTGTGAGAACGTGGTCCTTCCCCGGTCGAGCCGACCCATTCGTGCTACAACAATACTACTAATAGCTGTAGCATGGCTCTACCACGCTGTAAAAATTGACTACTACAGCCCAAAAACATCAGTAACCAACAACATCGAAAGAGACTTCAGGAGTGTAGACTCTACTCTACTCTGAGTAGTAGAGAATAAATTCTTTTCAATCCGTGATCATACTTGCTCTTAGCAGTTTTGCTATAGAAGTAAGTAAAGGGTTGGTACAAAGCAAGGTTAACAGTGGTAGAGCCACGCGGCAGCTTTTGCTGTCGCACGGATGGGCCGGCTCGAACCGGGGTAGTACCACGACCTCACAGAAAACCAGCGTGAAGTAGAGGTTTACCTCTGCGTTTCGCTTGGTGAGTGCAGGTGGCCGGAGGCCCTCTTTACTGGAAATGAGGCATTCCATCTTAGTCCTCGCGGGTGACAGCGCATCTGCATTTTGATTTGTAACAGAGGATAGATGTAGATGTCTATGGGCCGCAGCAACCACTTACCATCAGGTGGACTGCGTGCTCGTTTGTCACCCTCATCCTATAAAAAAAAAAAAAAAAAAGCGAATACCAAAGCTGTAAACGAACTCCACTATCTTATAAACAATCCTATTTATTCAATTTGTCAAATCGTCAAATGTTTTTAGGATTTCGGAATACAACTATAACCATTTTAAAGATACTTTCATCATAATGCAGTTCCATTTTTGTACGCAAACTCTGGTGCATTTTACTGAATAAGCTTTAATCGTTTGAGTTACTTTCATTATAACATAGCCCTATTTTTTGTACACGAATTTTGACGTATTCTACAGAATAAGATATACTTGTTTGATACTTTAACATAATACAGTCCTGTCTCTCGTGCGCAAATTCTGGCAACACTAATGTAACATGCGATTATGACAGCTGTTCTAGCGCCTAATGTTTTCTCTATTAGTAACCGTTGTGTAATGCAGAAGCTTCATTGCTCAATATAAGCACGCGTCAGAAGGCTGGCGAACAATGTGGTTGTAACATTGGCATAAAACGCGTTACTACTTTTTTGACAAATCGAAGGACACAATGCTATAGGATCGATATATAGATACGATGTATCGAGTCGTAATTCCAAAGGTTCCCGATATATCTCTTTTTTTCACTTGCCTACGGCACACTGCAGAATTCACGGATGAAGCTTTACGAAAATCTACCCAAAAATGCTACACTCAAATTTCAGATTAGCAAAGGGTGGTGGTATTACTAGTACGAGAGTATTGGTGCTCACCGACTCGTCTGCTCAACGTGGAGAATATAGGCAAATATTTTATTTACATAAATGAACATTCTTTGAAAGACTTTGAACTAAAAAAGCTGTTGATGTAGATTTAAAAAAAATCTAACGATTTTATGATCAGATGTAGCATTATGTCTATTTTATTTTTATTGGTAATATGGTAATGATATTGAACTTTAAACGTGGTAGAGCCAAATCATATGTAGCACGAATGGTACTCACTCACACTCACCATACAAAACACAGCAGCATAATGCTGTATGTTGAGTGTAGAGAACCGGAGACCCTTTTTACTGGAAAAGGGGCATTCTATCTTAGACCTCACGGGTGATAACGCATTTGCATTTCTATTCACAATCGTCGATAGATGTAGATGTTTATGGGCCAAAGCAACCACTTATCATCAGGTGAACTGTGTGCTCGTTTGTTACCCTTATCATATAAAAAAAGGATTTTTTGTGAAATCAGCGAATCTGTGTTTTATTTTTTTAATTGAATAATAACAAAAAACAGATCAAATAAGAAACAAACATATCATTGAATAACACAGATACAATTATAATAACCATCTCAATGCGAGAATATAGCATCGGAGTATTTTGTTGGTTGAATCGCCAAACATGGCAGAACGGCAAATCCTAATCAATTGGGAAGGTTTCAGTTGTGATCAAAAGCTAATCATCTAGACGTCATTTCTAAGTGCATTGATATCAATTATAACCAATATTAATCAATTTTATTATACAAAATTGTGTACAATTTTAAATAACCACTTGGTATGTGAACGGATATCCTTCTACATCCTTTACACTACTTCTTTAGATAATCAACTAACAAATTATATTGGGCAGGTGTGAAACGGACATTAAGTGGCCATATTTTAAAATACGACCCCCGATCACTTAAGGCCGGTAATAAAAACATTCGCATGTTTTGGTTATTGCGAAGCGCTTATAAAAAAAACATCCGCGTCGTGGGATACCCGCTGAATGTGTGTTGCTATAATTACAACTAAGTGTTATCATTTGGTTGTCATATCGTCAGTATTTAATTGTGAAATATATAATAAAATGATTGAGCCTTTATGATTCAGGGCTTGGGTTCTCGCCTTAAGGTAAAAATTACACTAACATCTTGAATTTGATCTCATCAGGTTTACGAGGTACTCGTCTGTGAATACCAGTTTAAAATATCAGCTTAACGCTGTTGTGTTTCGTATGGTGATTGTAGAGAATCGGAGACCCTTTTTTACTGGAAACGAGGCATTCCATCGTACCATCTTAGTCCTCATGGGTGATCATTTTGATTTGCATTGTGATTCATAATCGAGGATAGATGTTAGATATCTATGAACCACAGCAATCAGTTACCATCAGGTGCACTGTGTGCTCGTTTGTCACTTTTACCCTATAAAAAAATATCGTGCGGAAATCAATTGTAATGAATCAAACAAAATATCTATAACATATCCACTGCAACCTTTGTAATGAGCGACCGACTCCACAACCCCACGCACGTACGTATGTTCTTAATTAGGATTCGGTCAATCACTACATAGAGATGTATCATTACATTCTATTCATATAAGTGAATTGGAGATTCTGAGCTTTAATATAAGATTGTGATATTTCGATATATCGATATTTTTTGCCCAAGCGTAGTCTTTTGGTAGGCTGCAACAGTAACAGTAACGAAATCGTAACTAATTCGAAGAGCATTCAAGAAATTTTGTGTTAAACCACGTTTAAATTTTCTTGTTATAACTTGCTTTTGGTAGCGTATTTTAAAATAACAATTGGTGTTTCTTTAAAAATACACAAATAACACCTTTTCAAAACTTCATTGTGTTATTATATCATTTGCATAAATATTTTTATTGGATCGTTATTGTTTTGAATTAACTAGGTGTTTATTTTATTCTATGAGTGAAACCACACAAACTCATACTCTGACACACACATCTATAGCAATAATATTAAATATTATATCTAAAAACGTTTACATATAAAACGAATGTGGGGTAGTGCATTCTTCACTTTTCTTACACCACCACTACGAATCCACTTCTCAATATAATCCCGTGGGTATCGTAATCGGCGATAGAAGGAAATGAAACAGGAGATTGGCATCAGCATCTTTCTGCACGGCTAGCATGGGCTGGGGACAAAAAACTTATCCCCCGATTATATCCACTGACAAGAGATAAAAATTATCTTGTCTTTATGCCAAAGCACGGCAACGGAGAGTAATATATCCCCGTTTGACATAACGAGCAGATATATTATATCCCCCGTCTGTATCATGAAGCCAAATCAAAGATAAAAAATTATGCTTTCTTGACATTTGAAGGAGAAAATTTTATCCTAGTTAAATCTAAGTCTATCTCCCATTTTATCTACTGAGAATATTATATCTACTGGTGTACCCATGCTCGAAGGGTGGATAAAACTAAGCGAGGGGATAAATATTTTCTCCTTTCCCCGGGGATAAGATTATCTCCTGCTCATGCTAGCCCTGCTGATAGCAATTAAAAACAATAAAAGCTATGGTTGACGAGCTCGCCTGCAAAACGTGGATAATCATCGTGCAGACTATAACAAGGGAAACTATCTTATAATAAATGAATGAATGAAGACAAAAAGATTTTAAGTGTGCTAACAACCTACGTGATGATACGTGGCTACCATGGTTTTTTTTATAAGATAAGGGTGACAAACGAGCACACAGTGCACATGGTAAGTGGTTGCTGCGGCCCATAGACATCTACATCTATCCTCTATTACAAATCAAAATGCAGATGCGTTGTCACCCGTGAGGAGTAAGATGGAATGCCTCATTTCCAGTAAAAAGGGCCTCCGGCCACCTGCACTCACCAAGCGAAACGCAGAGGTAAACCTCTACTTCACGCTGGTTTTCTGTGATGTCGTGGTACCTACCCAGGTTCGAGCCGGCCCATCCGTGCGACAGCAAAAGCTGCCGCGTGGCTCTACCACTGTTAAAAAAATGGTTAAAATGGTTCTTGGACACATGTCAAGCAAAGAATGACACTGATTTTTTGTCAAACCTTTGGACTAATTTGGAAACGTGCACAGACATAGCAATTTTACTCACTCTATTAAACTGTTCATATAAGAAGAGTAAGGAAAATTAAAAAGTGTATAGTTGTATAGTTTTCACGGAAAAACAACATTTGATGCACTGTTGACACTAAAAAATGTAAGCGGCTAGTATCAACCCAAATGAACTCACAGGTAAAAAAGGAATTAAATTTTAAAATTTCATCTTTAGAACACCCATATATCCGTTTGATGTTTTTATTAAGGTAACATGGACGTGGTAAATCAGTTAAACTCAGGTTGTGTATTTGTCGCAGCCATCTAGTTAGCCTTTCAGTTGACAGTCTATCTTTATCACTAATATAATGAATGGCGCCGTTCAATTAGCGGCAAATTTTTTATTTGCGTAACACCAGAAAAACGGACCACTAACAAATCATTGGATAACGCAAATACAATTATAATAACCAGCTCAGTGAAAGAAAACGACGTCCAAGTATTTTGTTGGTTGAATCACCAACCATGGTACAACAGCAAATCCTACTAATTGGGTAAAATGTTTCAGTTGTCAAAAAACTAATCATCTAGACTTCATTTCTGAATGCAACGATATCAATTACTTTTAGATGTAAATATTAATCAATTTTATTATAACAACTTAAGCACAATTTTAAATAACCACTTACAATGTGAACGGATATCCTTCTACATCCTTAACAGTACTTCATGATATTCAGTAGATATGTCTAATACAACATTGCACCTATCTTGTAATATTAGTAGCAGCAGGTTAAGGTGCGGCTGTGGTGGCCCAAGGGTTATATTGCTATAAGTCACTGAGGCCGTTAGTTGAACGGCGCCGTTTAGTAAAAAAGCTAGGCTGTTAACTAAAGGTCTAATTAAGCTAGTTCGCTGCGACATATGCACAATGAAAATAAAATGCGGGGACTCTTTTACGAAATACCATGACTCGAACTTTTTTTTCTTCATAGAATAAGGGTGACAGACGAGCACACAGTCCACCTGATGGTAAGTGGTTGCTGTGGCCCATGGACATCTACATCTATCTTCGTTTGCGAATTAAAATGCAGATGCGTTGTCAGCCGTGAAGACTAAAATAGAATGCCTCTTTTCCAGTAAAAAGGGTCTCCGGTTCTCTACACTCACCATGTCACACAGCTGCATTAAGCTGCTATTTCACGCTGCTTTTCTGTGAGAGCGTGGTCCTTCCCCGGTCGAGCCGACCTATTCGTGCTACAATTATACTATTAATATAGCTGTAGCATAGCTCTACCACGTATAAATTAATAAAATCGGGATTTTTGCAAATTAATTTCTAACATCTTTAATAACTCGAATTGTATCCAAGAGTTTTCTTCTTATTCTGTATCAGTACATTATATTCCATTGCTAGACAAGGGCCTTTTCTACTGCAAAAGGGATTTGTCGATATTGCCACGGTTAACAAGTAGATTGGCGGTCGCAGTATAAGATGTACATTTGACACTGCTCCGCGTCGAATATCTGTGTAATTTACATCTTTCTTACTATACGCTATAATGGTATTGTCTAACAAATAACCACGAGGTATTTCTATATTTTTAAATTCGTCTTTCACGGCACCCATGGGAAAACTGGGGTAATAATTTTCTTACACCGCCACTAAACGATAAATAACACAACTATTTTTTTACACAAATGATTGATACTGTGAAATATTTTTTTCCTTATTTCTGAACGTTTTTACTATAATTCACCTTTAATATTATTTAATAGGGTGATGTAGTATCGCGTAAGTATGTAAGAGCCGTCAAGTGCGCCTGAGGAAAATGTTGCCAGATATCAGCCCAGACAGATCTTAACATTACTATGAATTAATTCCACAATTTTAAACAACCGAACCAGAAAATATTTATTTATAGGCCATAAAAATAGTTTAAATATATAGAAAATGCCGTAATAGTAACATTTTTAATAGTAAGATTTGTTTTGCAAAAGAGAGCCGTACGGGCACTTTATATAATAAATTGTAAAGAGTCCCTCAGAGAAAAATTTAAAGAAATAAACATATTAACTTTGGCATCGCAATATATTTATGAAAATGTAATGTATGTACATAAAAACATAAATAGCTTTAATAAGAATAAGGATGTTCATACCTTAAGCACTAGAAACAAACATAAGCTTGTAATGCCAGTTACTAGACTCCACAGAATCAGTAATTCATTTATGGGGCAATGTATACGCTTTTACAACAAAATTCCAGAACATGTTCAAAGTTTGTCAATAAACAAGTTTAAAAGTTTTATTAAAGAAAAACTGTACAAAAAGGGTTATTATAATATCAAGGAATACATGAATGAAAATAACCCATGGGAATAAGGTGATCGCCACCATGCTGGTTCTATGAAAATTCATTTAAAATTGTGTAAACAAAATTATTGTTAAGTGAAATTATGTTTAAAAAAAAGTCCCGTTGGGTTTCTTGCTGGTTCTTCCCAGGACAAAGGTATTTTCCGAACCAATGGTAAATAAAAAAAATTACTTTCAATAAAAATATTATGTAATAATCAATATCGAATAAAAATCATTCTATTCTATTCCATTCTATTCTATTACAACGATAAAATAACTAAGAAAAGCATTTAAAGTTATTTTATACAAGTATGATAGAACAGTGGTAGCTAAGTGCCTAAGTGCCTACTGTAAATTTTACAGAATCCCCGATCACAGAAACACGATCCCCGCCGGTACCAATGAAATTGTTAAATCCAATTTCATGCTGATTTTCTACGTGCTCAGCGGTGACAGGAAACATCGTGGAGAGAGAAATGAAAAAAAAATGGTTTTGAAGCACGTGGCATCCGCCAATACACACTGGGTCAGCGCGGTGGACACTTCCTCGTCCTAGCCCTCTCAGAAATAAGGGTAGGCCTGTAACGAGGAGTGGAATGTTGTGGTCAGTCCACCTGATAGGGTTCGGTGTCACATAGGCTTTATTTTAGGATAAGGGTGACAAACGAACACACAGTCCACCTGTTGGTAAGTGGTTGCTGCGGCCCATAGACATCTACATCTATCCTCTGTTACAAATCAAAATGCAGATGCGTTGTCACCCGTGAGGACTAAGATTGAATGCCTCATTTCCAGTAAAAAGGGTCACCGGTTTAGAGATGTCTCTTTTCATCGCATAGATATCGATTAAGAATCAAAATGCAGATACGTAATCACCCCTGAAAATTACTGCGATAGAACGCCTTGTTATCAGTAACAACAGCTTCTGGTTACCGTCATTCATGAAATGAAACCGTGCTATTTCACGCTGCTTACTTAAGCTACTATTATACGCTAATATTTAAATTCCGTACAAAATGGCCACCTGACGGCTTTTTTTACAGGTATTTTTACCAGCTAATCTATAGAAATCCAAAATTTAAACCTTACCCAGTTTTAGAATTTTTCAATACATAACGATTTAATACGTCTATCTAGAACGGAAAATATTAGTTGTTGCTAAGAGCTTCCCCTGTAAAGGTCATTAAAAATGATCCAAAAAAACAGCCAGTATTAAAATTTTCTATTAATTAAGCACGCGTAAAATTTGACCCGCTCCATACCAAAGTTTAATAAATCTTCTTTTATCTCGCTTAAATTTTTGATGAAACATTTTTAATCAGAT